>OX328132.1:10664688-10894688 GCA_946811695.1 Gonocerus acuteangulatus | reverse complement strand
TGGAGACCAATTGTGCAGGCCTCATTGTTAAAATATAATTTCAGAATGATACAATAAAAAAGCAATTATGTTAGACATATAATTATTTATATGTATATTTCTTTCTTCTAACTTTTGGTGCTTCTGATTAAGATATCTGACCATAAAAGCTGCTTGTCAAAGGTTCACTTATAAAAGTTTCTCATTTTGACTCTTGAAAATTGATATTGATATGGATATTTGATGTGTCCGCTCTTTTGGTTTGTAAAACTGCATACTAAACAGAATTGCTCTTTATTGTTATCTGATTATCTCGTGTTTTTGAAGTAATTGTTCTGTTAAATTCTTTTCATTGGCCATTATTTTCCTTTTCAAATTATTTATATTTAATATAATTATTATGAAGATATTGAGACTGCTTTAGATCAAACCTTATTTTTTTTTTTTTTAAGATATAATTTAGTTGTTTATACATTTAAAAAAATAACTTCTTGTTTTTCCTCTTATCTGCCTTGCAGCATGATGTTAGTTAATTTTAACAAATTGGGTATACTCTATTTTGGTTTAACTTTCTTCTAATGTGGAAACAAAGGTCACTTCAAGACCTGAGCATCCTTAAAAAGAGCAATTAAAAATTGAAATAAATAACTCTGTAGAATTCTGACACTTTAATTGCTTTTAATATTTTAGAGAATAAACAAATATTTTTTGCTACTAAGGCAAATATAAATATGCATTTTATAATGCAAGTTACACCCATATAAAATAGGCACTACCTTATAGTTATATTCTTAAATATATTATTTTTTTCAAAGTGATATTTCAGAGTGAAGTAAACTTAATCCAATAAAATATAGAGTCAAACAGTATATTAGTTGGCCATACATTTATGTTGAATTAATTCTTGGCAAGGTGTGACTTGCTATATAGCATTTATATCAGCTCATCACTGAAATGGCTTTGTGAATTAGTCAGTATAATATTAAACTTGTTTAAAATGTCTGTTTCTAACGTTTAACATATATTATAATGATTCTTAGATTTTATTTAAAATATTTTATTTCACCTAAAAAATATTAGTGCTTACACTAATACTTTTGATTGATTATTTCAAGGTATTGGTCACTCCTTGCATTGATTTCCTTTAAGTACAGTCTTTCAACCTCAATATAGCTTTTTAATTTATTAAATTAACAACTAAAACAATATTATTCAATAAAACTTTATGGTTTGTAAAAAATATTTCATTCTCCTGTATAAGAACTCTTTCTATCACACCTCACTTTTTTTAATCTTCCTAAATGTATATATTATTTTATTTCATTCTTTGCTTAGTTAAAAATTTAAATAATCTTTTTAATTATGATTTGAAACTGGTAAAATAAGCAGATACTAAAACTGAATCCTTTAAAATATTATATTCTTATGTGTTTTACTGATTTTTTGTGTATTTTCATGAGTATAGAATAATACATTTTTCATGTAAGAAGAAACTTCCCTCAGGATGTGATATCAGAGCCATATGACTCTACTGTTAGTAGGTTGTACTCCTTAAATTGAGATTCTAAAAATGTAATTATTTTCTTACTGCATGCTTTCCTGTAATTATTATTTTGTAGAAGAGGAACCATAGGTGTGCAAATATATATTGAAAACTATTTTTAACAGAGTAAATTTTATCGTCTACCTTCTTTGTCAGTTTCATATATTTTGTGTTTTTATCTATCCATTTACTGATCAAGACATTTACCCCTAGACTGATTGTTCTGCTGTGTTTAGGAACCACCATCATTTTGGACCGGATCACTTTAATTCATTTTAATTAAGTGTTCTTCTTCCTCTGAAGCTCAATTAAAAACTGACTATGTATGAGTTTTTGAATATTGTATTTCTAGACAAACAGCTTAACCCAATTGCCTGCCATTCACTAATGATCATTCGGTTAGAAAGGCCCTTTATATTATTATTCTAAAATAAGCTTGGGTATAAATTAGTGAAAACATCTCATTATTTCAGTTCTGAAAATTTTGATTGTCATAATTCCCAATCGCTTACTAAATTTAATGACTCATTCTCCTTAATTTTATGACAGTGTAGTTAAAACGACTTTTTTTTTCTTTTTTTTTTTTTTTTGGTTAATTTGTCATAGGATTAATCAGAGAAAATAAAATAAACATCACAGGTGTTGAGAGCTGGTGTTGGACATGTTTATTTGTTTTCCCTTCTACATAAATATTATCAGGATGTAAATAATTACTATAATTTTCTTTTGTTTAATTTATTCTCTCATTGAACTAAAAAAAAAATTTCAAATATCACAAAGGACTCCAGGTCTGAATTATTTACTGGGTTAAGAAAAGATCCAATTTCAAATTTTCAGGTAAATTATATGACTTGAAATGTTGTCTTGCAGGAGTCAATTTTTTTTTAAAATATCCAAAGAAAATATTTTGGAGAGAGTGACTATCATGAAGTCACAATGAATTATGCCCTCAAAGTTCTTCCAAACAAACTTGTTTCCTGAGTCTCCCTCTCCTAACATTTTTGTATGCCAGGTTGGCTTGGTCTAATCAAATGCTTTTTCTTTTGGCTGTTCAAGTAAACCCTTTTCTTAAAGGCAACAATTTGTTTAATGAAAGTAAAATGGCAGATGCTTCAAATATATATTTTTGGAATTTCTATCCTGTGCTCAAGTTGGCATGGTATCAATTAATGGATATATTTTGAAAGTCAAGGAGCCATATCACTCCTTGTTGTCCTGAGTTTAAAATAGATATTTAATCCATAAGTGAATATGATTTGACAATCAGTTATTTTAGGAAAAAAGCGCTTAGGGTTTGTTTACATCCTAGGCATTTCTCATGAAATAAGTTCAAGTATTCTATTCATTAATATTCAGTATAACTTTATTTTAACAAAGGCGTAATATATGAATCTGCAACTGATTCCAATTATGACTACTATATCAATTGATCATTTGAGGTGGAAAGTAACTTATCTATTCTTATTATTATTAAAAGCCCTAGGAGGGAGAATTGAAATATATAGACTGGAGGATAGCAGGTCATCCAATAATTGGTTAGACTTGTTAAACCGGCTCTTCCTGCAACATACTAATTTCTGTGTAAATTTCAAAAATCTTTCTTTTGAAAATATTAGTTATGAGGACTAAGAAAACTAATTCAACATTGAATGACTTGAAGTTTCCTTACAAACTATCAACTCTGATACTGCAAGAGCTATAGAACATAAGGCTGACAGTTCCTAATTGCCACGAGAAAGCATGTGCAGCTCAAAGGAGTTAAAACTGAAAAGTGCTCTAGGCCCTGATCGGAAACGTTTTCTTCCCATAAAGCATGTATAAAGCACAAATAAATAAGAGCTCAAATAAAATTAATTTCTAGTCATTAACTCCAATAACATTTTTTAATATATTTTTTGCCTAACTCCAAAGCCAATATGTAGGTATATGATAACTTTTCTTGAGATTTTTTCACTGGGGAGTATTTTTGGTATGAATAAGGCTTTCTCCGTATTATAATTTCATAACAAAAATATATGATAATTTAAAACAACTAGTGTAATCAGGAGAAATCAGAATATTTTGAATGAACAATGATTTCTTTGAAATTTGTATAGCAATTCCAATAATCTCTATGAAGTTTATTTTTTCATTAGTTTTAATGAGTTTTGTTTGTGTTTTTTTTTTTTAGCCAAAAGTCCATATTTCCCAGGCCTTGATGACCAGACTGGGCTAATGGAGGAACCAAGCGGACAAATAGTTGAAGTGCATCAAACACCTTCTCCATCCAGAAATCCACCTCACTCACAGGTTTCTGAATCAGGGGAAAGATATTCTCGAAAGGTTTTTGTTGGCGGTCTTCCTCCAGACATTGATGAAGGTAAAACATGTGTATTTTAAAAGTTTTATATATACATATATATATATATATATATATATATATATATATATATATAATTCCTCCATTCATATTCCCCATATAATACAAACATTTTTCCTCTAGTAGATTCAGTTTTACTTTCTCGGTTTATTTGTGCCGACTTGCTTGTTGATGTATGTATCCAAAATCAATATTTATTCGGTTCATTTTCAACAGAGAATACATAGTTTTCTTAATATTTCATACACTTTCTTCTGACTTCATTTTTTGTAGTTTAACAGCTGCTCCCGATTGCTAATGTCTCATTTTAAGCTTAAGTATTCTCATATTTTTTATCTTGTTTATGAGTGAATTATAGCTTTTACTGTTTACTTACTTGGGTAGTCATTCTCACTTCTTCTTTTGTTAATTTTATTATAGTTGTGTACAATAATGATTTTATATTTATCCTAGCTTCATGATTGGGGCTCTTTAATGTTTGAGAAAATTATCCTTATATATCTTTAAAATGGTGAGCAAAGGATAATTACTAGAGCCCGGAAATTAGGCAAAATGCCTTTTTTATCTGAATGGATATATTGAAGAATCAGATAGAAATAAATATGTTTTCGTGCATTTAGGAAGTGTAGCAACAATTTTTATTTTGCCTTTTTTGCCTATTTTGGGGTCCGTTGCCTATTTTTGCCTTTTTTGCTTGTTATGCAATTTTTTCTGCGATTTAAACATTTCAAAAAGGACATATCGTCGATACAAAAGCAAACTAACGAATATGAAAAAATGCATCTTTCATTGTCCATCTTTAATAATTTCTGCTGGACTTATTTACGGCAAATTCTTCAATCTGACTTCACTCTATTAAAGGGAAAGTATTCCACTATCAAAAGGTCAAATCTGCCGAATATTTGACTGTCCAAAAAAAAAAGTTATGAATAAATACTTTTCCACTCTGAAAAGTGGTGATTTTCATATTCGTTAGTTTGCTTTTGTATCGACGATATTGAATTTCCGTTCATCGAAACCCTCACAAAAAAGGTTGCTCAAATTACAATTTGCCGTCACAAATATCTATTAGAAAGCATATTTTCCCAACCCATGGATTTAACCTATGTAAATAACAGAACCTTCCTTAGTAGAAGGAATGCGCAAGCATAATGAATAGCAGGAAAGAGAGAGGATGAGGGATATCAGTCATAGCTCCTTCCTCACACCCCTTTTGCTGTAAAAATCCGTAATTACCTGGTATTCCGGATTTCGAAATGATAAGATAATGCAGAGGAAGTTTTGCCATGACGAAAAACATTTTTTCTGAGGTCTATAACAGTTGATACTTTGAAAAAGCATCTTGTTGTTGCTTGTAACAAGGGAAGTAATTCCCTTGAGAATAAGTACAATAATTCTGTGATAAATCTATTTATCTAGTTATATATATAAAAATCACGTGTCTGATTGTTTGTCCGTTTGTTCCTTATACAAATCCACATATTTTGACCAAACTTGGAATACTGGTAGGCCTTTATCCGGGAAGTCTCGTAGGCTAAGTCAAAAACGTCTACCAGCTGTCTGTCTGTATGTTTGTTCCTTATACAAATCCACACCATTTGACCGACTTTGACCAAACTTGGGACATAAGTAGATCTTTATCCGAGAAGTGTCATAGGCTAAGTCAAGAACGTCTACCAGCTGACTGTATGTATGATTGTTCCTAATACAAATCCACACCTTTTGACCAAACGTGGCTCACAGGTAGGTCTTGATACGGTGAATGTCATAGGCTAGGTCAAAAACGTCTACCAGCTGTCCGTCTGTATGTTTGTTCCTTATACAAATCCACACATTTCGACCGATTTCAATCAAATTTGGCACACATGTAGGTCTTGATTCAGGGAGAGCCATAGGCTATGTTAAAATCGTTTACGACTCACAGTTCGGAGGTCACGAGTTCGAAACAATGATCGGGGTTCCTAATTTATTTTTGATTTTATGGAAGAAGAAAGTAGGCGTAGCATGGCACGCCGGGTAACAGATAGTTGGAAATAAAGAAATGAATGAGTATTTAAAATACATATTTTCATCATTAATGAGTAAGGTTCCTCTTTGCCTTCACTCCTAATAAATTCCTATTTTAATTACAGTACTGCCTATTTTCAGTATTTTAAGTGCCTTTTTGCCTGCCTATTTCGCCCAAAAATAAATGCCTAACTTCCGGGCTCTAATAATTACTAATTGTAGGGGAATTGTAGTAGACACACCCTAGTCTACGACACCGTGTGAACCATCTCTTAAACCCTTAATTACACAACAAAAACACTTGTTTTTTTTACGGCACATCGACTTCTGGGCCATTAGCGCCAACATCCAAGGTGCAGCGAGGAATCTTCTCAAGAAGCCTTGAGATGAGAAAATTCCTGCCGCCGCACACTGGGCAAAACGACAAAAGTCGAAAATGTGATGTCGTCGTAGAAAGTCAATTTACGTGTCAAAACGTGCTTAAGTCTTCTATTCATTGAAAACAGAACAATTTTTTTAGCTAGTTTAACCCAAACCTGTTTAAAACAATAAGGAAGGCAACCATTGCTAGGCACTTGCTCTTCCTCTGCTTAATCTTGTTCCAACTACCTTTGTAAGGTGAGTTTTAAAAATTGTGTGCAAATTTTATAAATTCTTTTCACAATGGATTTATTACCTAGTGGTATGTTCTTTATAAATACATAATATATATCTAACAACAGAAAGGCATATCAAAGAAAAAAAAAATAATGAAATTATTACTAGATTGTACATATTTTGTTGATTACTCAAGTTTGAGTAATGTTTAAAAAAAAGTTCCACTTCCAAATATTTTTTTTCGATAAGCCATAAGCTTCTACTTTACTGTATTGAGACTTTCAGCTCCCCCTTTTAATGCAAATTTAAATTTAGTTCAGGCAGTCAGATAGAAGCTGAAGAATCCGCGGCGAAAGACAGTGGGAAAAAATCACCTTTTAGGTGGACAAAATACTGTCTAGTATTAGTAGGGTTAAGGTAAAATGTAAATATTTACTTTCTTGGATCATCAACAGGTGACGGAAGGGAATATTAATCGGACTCTAAGAAAGGGAACATTTTTCCCAGTGTTTATTGCAGTTTTGTTCTTGTATTTACTTTTCCATTTTTTGAACAGAAACTATACATGTTTATTTAAATTTCATGTTACCGATGTAAATGTAATTAGCCTATTGAAGTGTAGTTTACCACATGATCCACTTCAAGAACTGTCATCAGAAAATGAGGCAGACGATACTGACTTGTCAAAAGAAAATGCTGAAGGATGTAGCAGTATTGAATCAGTCGATGATTGATGGATATTTCGTTTTTAGTGCATAATATAATTTTATATATTTGTTATTATTAAAAAAAAACAATAAAAAAACAAGTCAGTACAATTACTTTTTGTTCAAGTTCTTAGTCTATTTTTGTTATTTATTTTCGAATTATAGCCTATGTATTTTTTTTTATGAATATATGTATTATGTTTATGTAAATAATAGATGCAAAAAGATACTACTTAAATGTTCCATAGATTTACAAAATGTTTTCCCAATTTTTATCTATTATGTCAAAACATTTGTGTGTCTACATTTGTTTGTTGGATATACTAAAAACTATAGGCGCCCTCAAAGTGGATTTTTTCCCACTGTTCGCCAGTGGGAATTGAACCCTCCATCTCCCACATGAGAATCGAAGGCGTTAGCCACTAGACCACGGAGAACCCCCCCCCCCTTAAAAAAACCCACAAAGTTATTAACTTTTGATTATAAAGCAATTACATTTATACTATTGTTATGTAATTATTACAGTGAATAAATCAAAATAAATTTTTCTATTGGAGTAAATAACTCTTTTTTTTCTAATTAAAACAGACATTATTTTAGCACAAAACAACATTCTCTAAGCAATAAACATGATGCAAGTTCATTTTATTAATAGTTTTTAATGGAAATTAAAACATTAGTTACAAAATATATTGAATACATTAACAGCCATTTTTATTAACAATTAGAACAAATTTGTTACATTTAAATTTCTTACATTGTTCACACATGTTTCTGAACACCGTTGTTTTTTTTTTTGTTTTTTTTTCCGTTCCTTCACAGAAATGAAAACAACATCAGCAGCTGCACCTGCAGCATGTACCTGTTTGCAGCATCTTCTTAGTGTTTTTTTTTTTTTTTTTTTTTTTTTTTTTGGATGAATAAATTATCCCTATTTATTATTATGAATAAAATAATTTTCCATAAATTCCTCCTCATACTCCTCTCCAGATGAAATGCTTCTCAACCATCCTTAAAGAACAACAGGATCACTAAAGCATTGCACAAAATTAGTCTGTTGCCTCGAGAGAAAACTCATGAAAACTAAGAGAATAATGTGAAGAGTTATCATATTAAAAACTGCAATGATAACCCGAAAATTTAAATTCATGAAATTGTGACACCGTAAATTGACCACACCTGTAACACATTGCAATTATAATTAGTTGTAATGTCACTTGCATACTGGTTAATGTACAAACCCTCTCTAGGAAGATACTAGACCGCCAAAACCTCTCTGTCGACACATTCGCCTATTATTGGCATATGGTTATATTAATCATTAAAATAATATAATATTAGATATTTATTAAAATAATATAATATTAACTATTTATTAAAATTGTATAGCATTAAGTATTTGTTAAAGTAATGTAATATTAAATATTTATTTAAATATTGCTTCTAAATATAATCAATTTGTTTTGTAAGATAGTCACTGTTCTTTGAAAACATATCATTTTAAAAAGAAATTATATATTATAAACAAAGATAAATCTTGATTTAAAAAAAATATAGCAGCTTTTATCATCTATAACGTAAAACGGTTAATAAGCAAAGCTCTATTTAAAAGAAAGCTTTTTTCATAGAGGCATTTATAAGATAAAATATTTATTTATTTGTTTATACTTAAAATTCATTTGCTATTTTATTAATTTTAATTCCAATTGCTTTTAATCTTAGAGTTTTTTTGCATTGTTTTAGATGAAATCACTGCAAGCTTCCGAAGGTTTGGACCTCTAGTCGTTGATTGGCCTCACAAAGCTGAAAGCAAATCCTACTTCCCTCCAAAAGGCTATGCTTTTCTCTTATTCCAGGTAATAATCACTTGACCTGATTAAACAATACGGAATGTGCCATCTGTCAACGTTACTGTATAAAAACTTCATACTTTTTTTTTACAAATTAAAAATTATGATAGTATATTTCAACTCAAGTATTTTTCTGGTATTTAGTTATACAGAAGGAGGGCTAATTCAAGAAAGGTTTGTTTAAAATCTTCAATTTTACAACAACTTCACCTTGTCATAGTCGGGAGGGTTGTCTTGTCTTGTGGGGCACAGTGCCACCTTAGCTGTATGTAACTTTTCTCGAGATAGAACTACACTATTGTAAAAGTTGTCCATAAAGTGAATAATGTTTTCCAATAAAGTCATATACTAGTCTAAGAATAAAACAAGTAAGAATTAAAATTATAATTGAAAACTAATAATTTTTTTGTACAAAGAAGAACTTATAAAATAAAAATGAGGGGGAAAATTAATTATAAACAGTGCAAAAGGGTTCTGCCCATGCAGGATGGCTGGGATTCTATTCCCTCATGGGAGATGTGGGTTCGAATCCTACTTATGGCAGATTGACTTTTGTCAATGAAGTGTTTACTGAAAAAATGCCTTGCTCCATCTTGGTGTTTACGAAAGGTGGCAACTTGTAACTGTTCACGAATGGGGGGCCAGAGTATAGCACATATTATGAGTACACTATTTCCCTAAGGTGACACTGTGTCATGAATTAGATAAGAGTAAACTATCTTCCCCTCAAGGCTTTAATAGCCTGTTAGGGGTCTTATTTGATATTACATATACAATTATAAGAGAATTGTACATAACAGATTCAGAATCTGCTTTTTATTTAGGTCCTGGTTGAACAGTTTTTATGGATTGGAATTGTGGTGAAGGACTGGCTTGTGAACAAAAAAGTATATTTTTTTTTAGAATATTGTCTTAAAATTTTGTAAAACTATAACACCTCTAAAATGAATACACATGAGAGTCTGTTTCTTTTATTCTAAAAATGTTCTTCTATTACATAGACACCATAATTTAGATTAATCTCTACACAAGACAGCATCAATGCATGTGTTGTTACTGATCATTGAAATTGAAGGACTGTTATTGAGCTTCGAGCTGAAAGCTTAAGGAATAAAGTTGATGATGTCAGCTTTTTTTCCCACCAAACGTTATGATGACATAATTTCAATTTTGTTGTCTGTGATTTCATTTCTGTTAGACTTCTGTGTCCCCCAGCCATAAGACATTTTTATTTCAATAATAAAAAAATTACATGTAATTAAACATTTTTAAAAATATGTATGTCTAAATTGATTAAATTATAATTTGAATTTGAAAATAGAATTGTTAAAGAAAAATGTGAATTGTTTTTGCCTTATCTTCAATATAAAACATCTCTTCAATAGACTTCACTTTTGTAACATCAAGATCAAGCTTCTACTGGTGGTCTTGTAATGTCGACCTGCAGCCACAAGCGGTTCTCCTTCCAGAATTCCATGAAGCTCCAATTGTAATGAGAATTCAGGAATGCCATACTAGACATGGACAACCCCCAGTTCCATTCCATAATGCCATACCATGTGAAATGGGTTAAAAAAAGCAAAAATTAAAAAGAAATTAAAATACATTGACCAACTTAAACAGATATATAAATAAATATTAGATATTATACTGAAATGCGAACACTTCTTTCATGAGTAAAAGTAGCTATAAATAAAAAATTATGTGTTTATCAGATTATCTTCTAAAGCTTCAATCATTTTAAGCCATTGAAACTAGAAATTTATTTCATTTTTAAAAATTAGTGTTTAAAATTAGGAGCAAAATCAACCACATGTAATTGTTTCTGTGACACAAAAGTTAAAAAGAAAATATCAATAAGAATCTGAGTTACTAAAAAATTTATTTTTAAATCAGACACTTTTTATTATCACAATGTTTATTAATTGTTTGATTTGTTTCGCGTCCTAGTTTTGATGCCTCTTCATTTTCCAAAATGAGAACACAGCCTTTGTAAGCCAATCTTCTTCAAACATGTCCACAACAAAATGAAGTTTAAATTCAAATGCTTGTATGAGGAACTCTGTCATTGACAAAACAACCCCCTTCTACGTAATAAGACTTCCCAGCAGTCTTATTTCATTGAAAAGAACAGCCAATCTCAATTTATTTTATATTTTTGTTTTTTGCCCTTTCAATAAGCAATTTTTACACTATATTAAAATGCCTGTTTGAAGCTAATGTTATATATTGCCCCAGTTCAGATGTATTATTATATTAATTTTTCATCTTTTATGAAGAAATTAAGTAAAAATAAATAAAAAAATTTGGTGTAATTTTGCCAGGTTATCCATTGCTAACAATCTTTCTGATTAAATATTCTAATTATCCTACAAAATACAAATGAAAAAAATAAACAGTATTATTCTGGAATAGCTGTTAATTATTATTTTTTTCTCGAGTAAAGGGCATTCTTTATGTAGTCCTTATAACAATTAGTTTTTTGTTGTGAGGTAATGATCTTATACCTAATAACTAATAAATATAAAGAAGAAATTGACAAGGGCTTGGTAGTCAATAGACAACAGAGAAAAAAATGATTTGAAAATTATTCAGTATGAATGCTTTTTATGCTGATAAATATTGTCTAATTGATGAAATGTTCTCTGTTTGACTAACATAATGATAACTGAAATGATTCTTGTTTCAGGATGAAAGTTCAGTTCAACAATTAATTGATGCTTGCATTCAAGATGAAGATAAGTTGTACCTTTGTGTGTCATCTCCTACAATTAAAGATAAGCCTGTTCAAATAAGACCTTGGAGACTTTCTGATGCTGACTTTGTACTTGATGCATCAATGCCTTTGGATCCTCGCAAAACTGTTTTTGTTGGAGGAGTACCCAGGCCTTTAAAAGCTAGTATGTTTTAAATTTATAATCAACATTTAGAAAAATAGTAGCATTTAAATTATATTCATGTCAATTTTAAGCCGTAAGTTTATGTTAAACTAATAATAATAATTTTTTTTTGGCGCTAATGACCTAGATGTAGATGCGCCGTAAAAAACAACAACAAAAAATTTATTAATCTTTCCTCAGAGTATATGTATACCACAGATTGATGTAAATAAAAAATAAAATAAAAAAAACAAAAAAACAATTACTCCTGATTCCGGACTTTGTTTTACAGTACTGACAGGAGAGACACTGGTGCCTACGGCCTTAGGACTCAATGCAAAATAATAAAGAAAAAAAACTCTTCAGGCATTGCAAGCCTGTGCAAAAGCTCTGTCTCCTTATCTCGTCGAGGGGCTTTGCCCCATGGGCCCACTATTTCTTTCTGCTTTAAGCCTTCTGCTAAAATTCAAGACACATGGAACACGCTTTAGCCACTCATTTTTAGCATGTACCTGTTTGCTCATTTTTTGAGATGGATATGTATTAAGGGGAGGGGGTCTCACTTCCTGGTCACATCCAGGCCCCTTCCGTTCTCACTTAATGTTCACTTCCACTTTCGAGACCATGTTCTCCTGAAATGTTTGCTGAAAGCATGTTCCGGCTGAAAATGATTCTCAGAGAAGACATCATCAGAGTGTTTCTTGTCTAGTTGTGAAGGTTCCTCAATCTCCCAGAACACTTTTATTTCTCCACATTTGGCCAAGAATCTAAGAAGAAAGACACCTGATACAATACCGCCGAAGATGAAAGGATGAATGAACAAATCCTTTATTCCGAGCTAGCCTTGATGATGACTTGGGAGTAGAGATCTGCTCTGATAACCATATTGATAGGTTTAGGACTGCCAAATTGACAATTCGCTAAAGGATGACTGAGAAAGAGTTGAAACACACTCTAAACAAGATGTGTGTTTTGCTCAAAGAGCTAGAGATCACTAACTGGTGGTGCTGTGGGAGGGAGCCACAGGAAGCTGCTGTAGGACAGCCTACTTCATAGGGTAGCTGCTAGGGTGCAGGGGTGGTGCTGGTCAGCTCATTGAAGCCAAGAATTTCATTGCACTGGGTTCGGAAATCGAGCAGAGAGAATCGCACTGAGCTTGTTGATCGAACAACAAGTTCTAAGAATTCGGAGTTATTTTTTTATTGCCATTGGTCCTCGTCTGTTATTTATTAATTAATTTTTCTTTTTATGTCTATTTTAAGTAACTATTGAGTTTGACTCCTTTTCTTTTTTTAATACATCCGAACAACTTGTATTTTTGCAAACAAATATCTATGGCTCCAAATACATGCTCTATTCACTGGGCATTGGTCCTTCCCATTATTACTTTTACAATTGATTTTCATCTTTCTTCAGCCTTCTGCCTGGCTGAGAAACACTTCCATTATTATGACGATACCAAATCCTGGCTCGGTTTAGTTCTTTGAGTATAGTATTTATATGATACTTGAAAGATACTAAAAAGACATTTGCCATAGAGGCAATAATGTAACTTATTTTAAATGACACATTATTTACTATTTTGCTTAAATTTTATGCATTTTTTCATAAAAAAATATAGTGAGAACTTAAGTAAGTCTCTGACGCCTAGGACTTTCTTTGAAAATGACCAAAGCAAAGTAACATGAATGACCCCAAAAGAAAGTTTCCCATCAAAGAAAGTTTCATAAAAATAGAAGACCTGCTTAACATAGCAATATCATTGGGGATAAGGATTGTTTTGAGGATTATTTGTCTTGGGATTAACTTGAGGAAGCTGAGAGCTTAATGTGCTTCTGAGCAGAGTTCGTGTAGAAAGTATGAGGCGTGTTTTTTAAGTATGTACCGTTTTGAAATTTAAAAAAGAAAAGCCTGTACCTTAATCTACTTTTCTACATAATTTCCTTCAATATTGAGGCACTTGTCATAACGTTGTACCAGTTTATGAATACCCTCCTCATAGAAGTCTGCCACCTGACTTGTTAACCACTGCATCACAACTGTTTTGACTTCATCATCGTCTTGAAGAAGCTGACCGCCCAGGTGTTTGTTCAAGTGCAGGAACATATGGTAGTCACTAGGTGTCAGATCAGGGCTGTATGGAGGATGATCTAGAGTTTCCCATTTAAAATATGTAATGAGATTTTCGGTCTGATTAGCCACATGCAGACGGGCATTGTCATGCAGCGAAACGATTCCCATTCTCAAATTGCCACGCCTTTTGTTCTGGATTGAATGGCACAGATTTTTCAATGTCTCACAATAAACTGCTGCATTGATTGTCTCATTACGAGTCAGGAATTCCACAAGCAATACTCCTTTTCTGTCCCAAAAAACTGTGCACATGATTTTCCGGGCAGAAATTGTTTGCTTAAACTTCACTTTTCCGGGTGAACGTGAAAGCCGCCATTCCATGGACTGTTGCTTTGATTCTGGTGTGACGTAGGCCACACATGTTTCATCACCCGTAACAATTTGGCTTAAGAAATCATCACCGTCGTTGTGGTAAGAAAAGTCAATGCACTGCCTAAACGTTTGGTTTGGTGCACATCCGTCAACATTTTCGGTACCCAACATGAGCACAATTTTCCGTAATTGAAGCGCTTGGTCACAATGCCATACAAAACACTACGCGAAACATTAGGAAAGTCATCACACAAGGAGGAAATTGTAAAGCGTCTGTTTTCTCTCACCTTATTGTCCACTTCCTGCTCCAAACTTTCATTAACAGTCGATGGACACCCACTCCGTTGTTCATCATGCACATTTGTGCGGCCATTTTTAAATGCTCTCACCTACTTTCTTATCATTCCATCACTCATAATGTTTTGTCCGTAAACTGCACAAATCTCACAATGAATATTGATCGGTTTTAGGCCTTTAGCACTAAGAAATCTCATAACAGCCCGTATTTCACAGTCAGTGGGACTCACGATTATCAGAGGCATCTTAAACACTCTGTAAACAACGTAAACAAAAAAGAATCAGACTGTAATGGCGTCAGTGCGTAGGCAAGAGATGTAGGTACCCAGTGCGCATGCACAGATGCCGACCACAGAGCTGCGGTCGTGGTGTGGCAAAACGGTACTTCATTTTAAAAAACACCTCGTATTTATGTAACAAAATTATTCATTAAGATTAGCTATGTAGACTAATGGAATGTTGAATCTTTTAATGAATACGTGTGGCTTGCCTACGGTCAGTCATCTTTAACAAACTTTCAGAGGACAGAGAAATACCATGATGTTTAGAATAGGTCTCTCCAGGGCCGCCACATGGGGGGGGACAACCGGGTACAGTTGTCCCGGGCCCGAGCACCGTGGGGACCCGGGCCGATCCTTGCTAATTGGAAAAAAGTACCGAAAGTGACCTTTGCAGCACCGATTGTTGGCTTTTATTCTCATTTTGCTCAAAACTGAAGATGAAAATAATTTTAAAATGCCCAAAGCCCTATAGCAAAGTACTCAAATTTTCATTCTGGCTCTGATAAGTGGGGGCCCGTCTGTGAGAAGTGGCGGCCCTGGGTCTCTCATGTGAATAATCATTAGTGCCCAAACTTATGACACTCTTCCTACAACTCCTGACAATATTCAAAGGAATCTAAAACTAAATTTAAATGATTTTTCAAAACCATATACTTTTATGAGCCAATAACAGAACTAACCCTAGACATAATAACCGGTGTTTACAAATCATTCAATTTACTTGAAACAAACTTTTCAACTCCCTTCAATATTTTTTTATTGTTTAGTTGAGCTGGCTATGATCATGGATCGTCTCTATGGTGGAGTGTGCTATGCTGGAATAGATACTGATCCAGAACTTAAATATCCTAAAGGGGCTGGAAGGGTTGCATTCAGCAATCAGCAAAGTTATATTGCAGCTATCAGTGCTAGATTTGTACAGCTTCAACATGGCGATATTGATAAAAGAGTAAGTTTTCTTAATGATATATTACTTAACATTCACCAAATATTTTAATTTATTATCATATCAAATGGATTTTTTTTTTTTTTTTTTTTTTTTTTTTTTTTTTTTTTTTGCTGAGAATGGACACTACTTAGGTCCGAGTAGCAGTTTCTGAGAGAAACGATCACAATTTATTTCTCAGGTGTCTTCATCTCAGATTTTACTATTTATGTCCCACCATTTCTGCCTGTATTAAATACCATAAAATGTCTGACACTGTTAGGTACATGCCTATTACAGACTTCAAAGGCAGACATTTCTATATTGTTAGTAATTTCTAATTAAAGTGAAGCCTTACCTCAAATGATGGCATGTCTACTTCCCCACACCAAATGGTAAGTCCAATGCCAGGATAATCATTCTGTTTTCTTTCTTAAGGCTAATGAATTGTAACTCGAAAGCAAAATGAAATGATGGATTGATTTGATGTATTTTAAAATTTATGATTATTTATTTTGAGGTTAGAAAATGTTGAAGGCCTTATTGATCCACAAACCCACGAAAAAAAGTTGTTTTTATATTTGACACAAGCTTCATGTAAATTTTCAGACTTATAGGTGCAAAACAGTGAAAATCACATAAAACATTGACACCTACGGGGGTAAAAATTTAGAAAAAGGATTTTTTTCTATAAATTATTAGAAAGGATGAACATCAAATATCAAAGTCCTGCTGATGCTGTTCAACCATTCTTAGCCACCTATACTCTTGGACTACAGAACTGCTCCAATTTATTTAAAATGAGAAACTATAAAAATGATATGCTTTTTTATCTGACATTCAATATTGTGTGTTTTTTTCAGTACTTAAGTTGCTGGATATTTTCTTAGATGTAGATGTTCCTGGTTTTCTAATTCTTATTTAAATTTTTATTAACTATATATAGTATTAAAATATGTTTGGTGGTCCAAGTGAGTAAAAATTATTATTCAGTCTAAATGTCTTTCCAAATTTATGTACTAGTTTTACTCCATGGCTTTACCTAAGCCATGTCCTATAGTCCAAGCACTTTAGGTCTCTTTCAATTTGCAGAATAGCCATGTCATCTATTACATAGTGATTGGCTATGTGGAAAATCTTTTTGCTCATTACTATTTACAACAAGAACAAGTGTGTGTGTTCAGCACTTTTCATTTATAATTTTGGCTAAAATGAACCTATTTAATGTCTTATATTTCAGGTTGAAGTGAAGCCTTATGTTCTTGATGATCAAATGTGTGATGAATGCCAAGGCCAGAGATGCGGTGGAAAGTTTGCTCCTTTCTTCTGTGCTAATGTAACTTGTCTCCAGGTAAGTAAAAATAATCATAAGCAATATTTTATGACAAAAAACTTTTGTCTGGTTCTGAATGGACTAACACTCTGAAATTAAACGTTAATTATGCCCTACTGTGTGGTGCCCCCGGTGTAGCGGGAGTAGCTGATATTGGACCCTTTGCCGTAAATGCGACAGAAAGCCTGAAACTCCCCTTCATGTGCTGGGTAGTGATCCAAATAGTTTGATCTTGGTTACTTGGTGACACCACAATGTGAAACATAGGCTGATATCTCTTCTTGAAGATAAAGGCTACAGATGCCATGAAGAAGTATACGCCATAGGCGACCAAGGCTCTTCAATATATGCTGACATCGTTGGCTTCCCACAGAATAGTACATTAGTCTACGTTCTTGACCCAATTGTCCAATTCGAGACTAATGATCCTGAGCAAGCAGAATCCATATACTCCAAGACAAAAAGAATATAATCCAAATGTGTTAAGTGTCTTGAAGATAAATTCCAGGAAAAATATGGCACAAGAGGCTACATTATTAGGGGTTTGTCGTTTGGCACGAGAGGCACAATTCCAAAAATGACGTTTACGTTTCTTGAAGAACTTGGAATTCTTCCAGAAAACTATCCTGTTTTAGCAGAGTCAATACTTATTGATATAGGAATTGATGAATATCATTCCTTTCATTTTTTTTTTATATTTAAGCCAAAAAGACTCCACTGATTTTTTTTTAAATGATCAAAGAAAAAAAAAATGGTGTTCCCGACTTGATTATTTTTAAAGAAATTTTTCTAAATAAAGAACAAAACTGAAAATTGAAAATCATAAATCTGAAAGCACTGAACAGGAGGATCAGCATGCTGTGTATAGCCAACTACCCAATAAAGTTGTGCAGCCCACTTTTATTAATTAATTTGTGTTAATAAAGTTTTCTTCTTCTTAAATTTTTTAACAAAAACAAAAAAATCACAGGTAAATTGTGTATGAGTGTGTGTGTGTGTGTGTGTGTGTGTGTGTGTGTGTGTGCTCTATAGATATTCTGAGGAGTTCTATAGCCTTGTTTTCTAAATCTGAACTGGACGGTTGTCAACCAAATAATGGCCTTAGCTACATTAGATACTCCGGTTCTCATAGATAGGTTAAGCAACGTTGTGCATGGACAGCACTAGGATGGATGACCACCAGAGAAAACTACATACCAATGGATTTATTAAAAAAGGGTGGCAACCTGTTATAGCCCGGCGCTAATATCACAGAAGTTAATGCACCGTAAAAAAAAAAAAAAAAAAAAAAAAAAAAAAATTAAAAGCCATATATAGCAAACCAATATTTCATTACTGTCCACATATTTCATATGTCCTAACTCATTTTCCAAGGGTTTTTGTAAAGATTCATATCTCATGCAAGAAATAAACATTATCATCCTAGTTAAGTTCTACTGTAAAGATACTAACATAATGATTTATTTTTTTCCAGTTTTTTATTAACTCTTTACGTGAATTCAGCAGACTCAAAGAAAGTAAATTTGTTGTATTAATCGGACATGTGTGGTTGTAGGAAAATATTAAGGCACTTTTGTTCATCAATATTAGGGAAACACCACTGACCTATTGGCACCTTTGATGAAAGCCTTTTATAACTACCGCAAAAATTTAACTGAACTTTACAATTCACAGCATCATTTCTGTTGCCTGTGTCTGCTAAAGCTATGAAGATCTTGACAGCTGGTATTTTACAAATAAAGATGAATTGAAGCAAGCAGCCCGAAACGAGCAAAACAAAAAAAACTGCAGTGCTAAAACTATTAACACTATACCAAAAGTGAATTGAGGTTGAAATAATAAATCCTATGTTTTACAATGTGACTATTTTAAAAGAGAATGCAACTTATTTTTGAGATGACCCTTGTAGAGCAATTTTATTAGTTTCCATGTAAGTAAACATTTTTGAATTATTAAATGAAATTTAACTGTTTTCAGTATTACTGTGAACACTGTTGGGCCACAATTCATTCTCGACCTGGAAGGGAATTTCACAAGCCATTGGTTAAAGAAGGAGCTGATCGCCCACGAGCGCTGCCTTTTCGTTGGTGTTAACAGAAGTTCATGTAGGTGCCGTGAAACGTTAGCTAATTAGTAGGTGATCCTTTAGTTCATGTAAATTTTTTAAATGGTTGATATTTGTGTACAATTATTTTTAAAGCCTGATTAAACAATATCTCAAATATATATATATATATATATATATATATATATATATATATATATATATATATATATATATATATATATGCACCTTCTTTGTCAAAATTATTTTGGCAAAATGGAGAAATTACATAAATATGTTTTTATGAGTTATTAATTTTCCTTATTTTTTTAAAAGAATTTAATATATGATTTATTTTTTAATATTCTGTATTTATAATAATATAGTGATTATATTAATTATATATTTGCTGCATAGCGCAGTAGTTACCAATTCCAAAATCTTTTTTTTTTTTTTTTTTTTTTTAAATCTGTTATTAGGGTTGCTCATATTAAAAAAAAAAAAAAGAAGGAAAAAATTAGAAAAAAAAATCTGTTATTATTACTTATTTCTATTCTGTCTAGTTTGTTTTGTTTTTTATAAATATTAAGAATAAAATTCTTATTGTTGAGAATGAATGAATGTTTTGAAATTTAAATTATATATAAAATATATAGATATATATATATATATATATCTTTTCTGTAACAGTATTACTTCATGAATAATGTTGATGTTTTGAGGCAACCCTATTTGGAATGAGTATTAGTCACGTGCATTGAAGTATTGTATAAAGAAAGCTAATATCATCAATTCAGTACTGAATATTTATAATATTTTTTTTAAATAGTAACATTTGGTATTTTGTTCAATACCAAGCTTTTCTAGAAATGTTTTTAAATCAAGGATTAGATCAAGAGTGAGAAAAAATTGCAAAAAAAAAGTTTAAAAAAAAATAAAAACAAAAAATTTAATTATGCATAAAAATGTAAAAAGTGGAAAAAAAAAAAAAAAATAAGAAAATAAGAAAACAATATATATATATGAAAAAGTTCACATTTGGTGTTTAATATTTGCACATATTTTGGAGTTTTATATATTTTTTTTAATTGGCATTAGCTTAGATTGTGTCATTTAGGACATAATTATAGAACATCAGATGTATAGATTACATTTATGATAAGCAGAATAATAGTTTTTTTTCTGGCTTTTATATATATAAATATATTTTTTTTATTCTAGATAATATTGGGTGATACCAAAAATATATAAATATTTTATAATTTTTTATGAAGAAGTTACTAATTTTTCTGATTTAGTTTTCTATTTTCAATTTTGTTGGACCATCTTCTTTTTTAAACCATCTAGTCGTGTTGTGTCCTTAAGTAACTTAAGCATCAGGCTAATTTATGTTTTTATTATATTAAAAGCTCAAAACAAGTAATATTAGTTTTTTATGATAAAATAAAAATTCCTAATTTGAACTGGTTTTTAAAATTATCATTATACACTGTGAATTGAGCCCATCTTGCATGTGTTTATTTGTGGAAAAAAATGAAAAACTTATATAATATTATAAAGATGCCTTAAAGATACATTTTTCTTTTTAGTTTGGAGAATGACCAATTTATATTAAAACATTAATAATTAAGAAGCACCTATTTCTGTCTGTTTAGTAGATCATAGCATAAAATCACAAATTAAGGAGGGCCGTGATTGCATAATTGGCCTTTGCATGATGATACATTCATATGGAATAAATAATATGATTTTTATCACATTAAATAAACAAGTACCTTATGGGAGCTATATATTTTCTTACTTTTTGTCTTTCTTTGTATGTTACAATTACTGCATTCCTTTCTCTAAAATATATTTAAAAAAAAAGAGCATAAAAAACATAATAATAAGCCGTAATAATAAGTTCATGGAACTATTCATTAAAATATAATTCTCTAATCATAATAATAAAAAAACACAAAAAATATACTGTTATCAATTTTCAAGATATCTTAATAACTATTTATCCCCATCATATGCTATGAATAAGTACATTATCCCTTAATCAGGAAACTTTATATTTATTTATTACTCTTTTGTGAAAAGAAGACTAATAAACGTTTATTTTAGTTTAACTCAAAATCATTTAATCTTAATTTAATTAAAATGGATTGTATACATGAGATTTTATACAGAAAAATTTATATTCTGCTATTGAATAATAATAATAAGTTATGTAATTTATGACTTCTCTATTTATTTTCAAATATTCTCTTTTAAACTTCCTTGCTAGGTGATTTTATCTCCTCCTACTTCCTGGCATTAAAGCCGGCTTATTTACAAATAATTAGTTGATTGTTTCGGGAATGCTTTCTAATAAATAATTGTATTTTCAGTATATTAGAGAAACTTCCTCTAGTATGTTTATTCATTTTTTAATGTGAAAACAATTTTTAAAGAAATAAAAATAAAATACTTCATGAAAAATTGTCATCATTTTAACCATGATAAGTGGTGGGTAAAAGTTGAAAATAACTTTGATGCCTTATTGAAAGACAACATAAAACTAATCAAAGTATTTCTCTGCGTATCTTAAAGATGGCGTTTAAATAAAGTGAAATATTGCCATCAAGAGAAAAGTGAGTTTTATTGATGTCCATTATTTTGGACATGTTAACAGTTTTTGAAAAGGCTTGATGAAAAATAAAAAACAATTAGTAGTTTGAAAAATTAAATTAAAAGAGCAAAGAAAAAAAAGGATTTAATGTTCTTTCCTCATAGAATAAAAAAAAAGATAAATAAATCTTCAATTTCAATTGCTATTAACAAAAACATAGAAGCATTAAAATTTAAATAGGTGCAATAAATTTTAACTGTGGTATTTATTAATTAAATATTTTTTAAGAAGTGGCAGATAGTAAAAGTTAAAGTGGAAAACACTTTTTATATTAAGTTTTGTATTTTGTAGTCATTTTAATAGCTCTTGTCAACAAATCTTTTTGTTATTAGTAGGTATATTCTAGAAATATCATTAATTAAATTTATATTTAAAAATTTCATTAATTAAAAGTCTTAATAACTAATAAAATTAATACCTGTGATTATAATTACTTTTTTTAATGCTATTTACATTTTATAAAATTCAGACTGAACTTTTATACTGGAGAAGAAAATGATTTTTACAAGCACTTCAGAGATGGTCCTAATTTCTTATGGTCAATATATAACATAATAATAACTAATAACCTTTTAGTAAATTGTAGTATAGAACTTTCAAATAATTTAAATGTTAAATTTATGTGAAAATCAAAAGATCAATTGTTTGGTCATAAGTGTCAATAAGTAAGCATCCTATGTACCTATTAATACACTTTAATTCTCTCAATTGTTTTTACAAGTCATTGTGATTTTAGACAATGACCACAAAGTTAGTTTGTACATGTAAGTATATATATACCCACAAATGTGTTTCTATGTACGTGCATGTGTCCTTATATATGCATTTACACATATTTTGTGTATTTGTCTGTATAATCATAACTTGCACATATATATATAAAACAAAAAAAAAAGAAAAAAAGAGAAGTGTGCACACACAGGCATCAGTGTATACACAAACTTCAATCATTTAAATTATCTTCTTTAAAATTTATAATACTTTCTGCTGTCAGTAACATTATTTTGTGCAGTATAGATGTATGTTAAAAATGTGGAAAGCTTAAAATGCTGGACACATTTTTATTTTTGAAATATCTCTTCAGGGTAATTTTTATGGAGTTAAACAGCTCTGTCCTTTATATATATACTATACTATTGAATGTCTTCAGGTATTCTGTGAGATATAATTTTCTTAATGCCCAAACATCATTCTTACTATAAAGAATTCAGCACTGCATAAGATGTTTCCAAATTTGCATCATAATATATATTTGTAACATATGATCTTTTCTAAACCTATTTAAAGTTTTTTGTAACCTCAATAGATGTAAATAGTTGTTGTATAAATTAGGTATCAAAAAGAAACTGTAGTTCAAAGATAAAGTATTAATACTTTCAAATTTTTTATACCTACATTAGTTATTTGTAGATAAATTTATTATTATAACTGTTTTGCAATTCAATTTGTAGCTTAAATTTGTCATTCACATTTTTTATATGATGGTATATACCTTGTATAGACATTATCCATTTTTTTAATGGTTAAATCATCTGTTTAATATTGTTGTTATTTTGTTTGAGCTGTATTTTTTAATGTGATATTCTGGGAATTTTGAATAGAGACATAAACTCTATATAGTTTTTTTGTAGGGCAATTTAGGGAATCTTACTTTATATGATTCTTATTGAACTTGTATAATAAAACTGTATTATTTTGCCTAAATTATATCATTATTACATTTCCAGGTTTTGAAATTCATTCAGATTTTGTAACGTCTCTTTAGCACCTAGATGCTCACTTTTGGGGAAATCTGTTTTCTTGGGACTAAAATTAATTAGTAATTTTTTAAAGAGTTTTGTTTTATTTAGGTACTGAATTAAATACCTGTAAGACTTTTCTGCAATTACAGTTTGTCTTAAATTAAAACAGTGATATATTGTTAGTTTTTAATGAAATAATATGTGTTGTTTTGTAAATTCAATTAGGCAGAATGTTTGAAGGTTTTACTCTTTCTTATATTTATTTTTATAACTATTATATTGTTGATAATATTTTTATTTTTGAGATAAATTTATTTAAGATTTTCAAAGAACTATTTAATGTACTTGTTAGTGTTGTTTATGTGCAATGCTTCTTTGTTAACTATGAATTGAAACCACTATGTTAAGTCTTATCATATGAGTGATGTTTCACAACAAAATGTTACCATTTAATTATTTATTTTTAGGGAAGTGAATACTATGTTAGTTTAACTAAACCTCCCAGTCACTTCAGGCTATGTATGAACCTATCATTGTAAACTATGTAGTATAAGTCACCAGTACAAGGACTAGTCGCATCTTTTTAACTTCAAAGTTAAAATATTATTTTTATCTACATATTTTTGTGTAGTTTTTGTTATTTTTGTAGAGTGTGTGAGTGAGCTTTTTTCAGATGTGTTTTATAACTGCTGAATGCTTGTACGAAAGAAGAATATAATCATGTATACACTATAATGTGTATTCATTTATGATTCTGTATGTATTTTTGAAAAAATTTAAAAAATAGATAACTTGATGTAGTATCACTTTTTATAATACTATATTTAAGTGTTACACCACATAATCAGAGTGCTTTTTTCAATTACATTTGACTAGTACTTTTCCTATTCATCATACAACATGTTATTCGCTGAGGTGGTGTCAGGCGATCAAAATAATATGATATACATTTTATAAAACTATAACCTTCTAGGATCTGTTAGTGCATGTTTTTATTAGAGTATTTAAGATAATCATGAAACAACTCCTTACATAAAATTCAAGTACGTAATGCAACAGACATATGCACTCTGCTGACATTTAAGTTACGAAACTGAGAAGAAAACTTAGCGAAAGAATAAATAAAATATGATTAAAGTTTTTAAGGACCTAGGTTATGCTATGTAATTTTTAATTATGTAGAAAAAAAAAAAGAAAAGAAAAAAAAGGAAGAAAAAGAAAAGAAATTATTTTATTTGATTCTGATTAATTTGCCTTGCTTCCTCTATTCAGCACACAATTCACTTTCTTTATATAAAAATTTGCAAAATTGTCCAGTCTAAAACAACATATTATTCTATAGTTTTAATCATTAATTAAATTTTCATTTATTGTCTTAATGTAAAAAAATAAATAAATTGATCTGACAATATAGTTGTATACTTGCACTGTTTGCAAATTGACATCTGGCGGATAGAAGTTTAATTTTGTCATTGTGTCAAACAAATTTTGTTAACATTATTTAAATAATATCAGAATCTAGTTATATTAGTTTTCATTATTCATTAGATATGAGATTAATTTGTATAGATTAGATTTTCTGAATTTCTTATTGCCATAGCATACCTTTGTTCAGAAACCTTAAATTTTCAATATCTAAGTCACTATTGGAAAAAAAGTAACCAAATATGATTGTTAAAACATATTGAAGTAAGGTTTATGTTCATTTACACACACACACACACACACACAAGTAATTACACATATGTGTGTGTATAAATACACACATACACGGACAAATAGAGCCTTCTGTGTAAATCTGCTATGAGTTTTTATTGAATTTTCATATTAAAAATACAAAATTTTTACAGCATACAACTTAATTAAACAATTTAATAAATAACAGCAAACATTAATTAATTTATCACAATTTGGAAAGGGCATTATATGGAGGCAAAGGATAAATGGGCAGTCACACATTATCCAATACTAATTAAAGGATAAATTACAATTTCCACGGTAAATAAATGTCTAAAAGTGGTTTATTTTTATATCAATAATTCTTTCCATTATTATTTTTTTGAAGGAGGTTAGTACCAAAAAACATAAAAACTAAAAAAAAAAACTTCGTCTTGTTTAGGACATTATAAATTCTTTTTGGGTTAAAATTGAAAATCAATTTCTGAATATTATGGTGGTATTGCAAATTAGGTAAAAAAATCAACAAATATTGACATTTTTAGCTCAAAATACAATATCCACATACTTCACAACTGACAAGTGTTATATATTTAGTACATTCTACATTTTGAAATTTAGCATAGAGTAGGTCTTAATGACCCACTATCCATAAGGTAAGTGCAAACATTTTTTAATATGAATTTATGAGTTTAGTTACTATTCTATTAGCGCTGTCTATTGTTATGTTAGTTCTTTTACGAAAAAAAAAACAACAAAAAAAAACAAAAACAACAACAATAGGGCTATTGAATGAGATGTGTGGCCATAGTAAAAAATACAACTCAATGATTAAATGATAATTTCAAACATGTGGCATTAACTTGCATAATATTTCTCAACACTTTATAAATTCCAGCTATATATGGTTTTTGCCATTGAAACATTGCTATGGTTTCTATTTAGATATATTTCTGTAATGGAAGCACTTGTTTAGTTATGAATACTTAATTAGTTGAAAAACTGCCAGATATATTTGAGAAAATATAATATTTTATTCTACCTTTCTTCGTCTGCAGTTATGCATTTTTACCAAAAATTGCTTGTGGAGTTTATCGTGTTAGTTAGAATGCCACTTATAAAAAAAAAAAATAAATAAATAAAATAAACCAAACCAATTTTTTGGCCTAGATGCAACAATTTCATTCACAATAGCTTGTGAAATATTGAATCAATGTTGTCCATAGCTAATAATTTCTGAAATTTGAATTTCATGGTGCATGTGTATATTTCCCAAGAATTCGCACAGATGCTCCCATTAAAATATTTTGCAGTCGACATAATAATGTTGTTTCAGATAATTTGTGGGTTGAACTGAAAGCATTAGTTTAAAAAACTATTTACTCTACTTATATGTAATTTTAGGTAATGGACTGTATAATATTTAATGACAAGGTCAACAGAAACTGAATGGCAAGGCAAATTTTAAACCATAAAGACAGGCAGGTGAGTTTAATAAACACAAGGAAAATTCAATATCTTTTTCAGGTGGAAGATCAATAAAATTTTATTGACCTTCCACCTGAAAAATATTGGATTGAAAATATTGGGTCACTATAAAATATAAATAAGAAAAATTACGAATGGCAGAATGTACCGACAGGACATCAATCAACATTTGAAAAATTATTACAAATATATGTGAAATACACATACAGTAGTTTTGGTTGCAGGTGCATATGTCTGTACTAGGTGTATGAGTATTAAAAAATTAAAGAGGTTACTGAAAGAGTCCCTACTAAAGACCGAGCATCATCTTGGCTAAGTCCTACAGGTTTACTGCAGTGATCTTAATCTTATGATATTGAAAATACAAGTAACCTCTCTCATATTCATTACAAATTCAATAGCTTCAAATGTTAATAAGAGAAGAAATATTCTCAATACTGCCAACACAGTTAAATACAAACCAAAGAAGAATAAACTGTACTTAATATAAATATACTAAAAAGAATAACATTTTCTTGGAAATAAAATATAAATGTATAGGATTAATTTCATTAAAATTTAGTGTCATTGCCATAGAAGTCGAAGCACTGCTAAAAGAATACATTAAAATAACAATGAATGCTTTGTAAAAATAGTAACTGGTAGGGTAGACTAGGGTCTATCTTTAATAAAATAAGTGTCAATCGTAAGAATTGAATAATTTATTATATTAAAAAATTTACTAGTACTAAGGCAAAGTGAACTCTAGGCATTCTTTAAGCCTCAAAGCAATATATACAGAACGTTTTTCAAGTGCTGTTTTTAGAAAAAGTCTAAACTTATTCAAAATGTAATGAGGAGCTATTATTATAGAATATGTATATTTAACGGAGTACACTATAAAACACGTGTTCATTGGAACCAAAATATCCAGCGACACGATTGAATCAGTGGGAAAGGAATCACCTAAGCTGTGTTGCCAAGTCCAAATACTTGACACACACTCAATACCTCCCATCTCTGAACAATGCACAATGAATGACCATTCACAATCACTGCCGAACTGAAATAGACGCTCCTATGAGGCCTCAAAGTGGCTCTCTGGGTAGATGCTTCACGAGGATATCCACCAGCTCCTCACACAATGAATGGGAAGGGAAGCTCACAACATTGTCAAGGATGTGGGAAAAGGATGGCCAGGAGCAGTACTTTATTCTTTGTTATATTGTGCCTTTAATTGTTCTCCGCTCCTTCACGAACGTAGAAAAGCCGGCAAAATTTACGGGGTTCTCCCCGAGGGTCTTCATTTCGGTTGTAGTTGCAGATCTGGCGGAACATCCTGAGTCAAAGAGCGGAGTACTTCTCGCAATGCAGCAGAGCATGCTCCACTGCAGCCCCGTTTCCGCAGTCTCACGCCACCGATTCTTTTATCACAAATATATTTTGGTAGGCATTGAAATTGCCCTAGCCTGTCAGAAATTAGGTGTTCCAGAAGTCCGGCAATATCTAATGTTGACCTAGTCTCTCACTCACGTCCGGAAAGAAGTTTCTTGTTACCGGTCCCTTTGTGGTCGCCTCCATTCCGCTGACGACGTCTCTTTCACATAGCCTGTAATAATCGCTTTCAGCCTTTTACATCAGTCCAGCGCTGCTTCCATTTTCGCCTATTATTGGCACAGAGACGATGGTAGCTCATTAGTGACTGGGCCTCCTCTCTTTGCATGATAAGATGCCACCCTCGCCGTGGCGAGGATGCCAACAGGAGGCAAGCCTGTAATTACGCACAAGGCTTCTTTGGGCACTGTCTTATATGCTTTGCTCATTCATTTCAGAGCAATCCTCTGTAGGCAAGTCAGCGCTCACTGTTGGTGCATTTTCAGTAACGTGTGCCAGGCTTCGACTGCATACACCATCATGCCGACAACACAGGCAAAATACATAGTTCTTGCCAGGTTATGTCCTATCCCCACGTGGGAGTCGACATCGCCTAAAATATATTCAGCACGATATTAACTTTCTGGGCAATGAGCACCGATATGGAATGTTAGGCTCCTGGCCCTAGGGAGACACCCAGACATGCGAGAGACAGCAAAACTTAAACGTTTTCTCCTTTCTAGTGCCCGAGAGGGTGGTGGCGGTCAAAACGGCCCTTCACCACCATGGCTGGCGTCTTCTCCGCAATCACACGAGGACCTACCCCTTCGCACCACTCCACGACACGGGTCAACGCCAGTTCTGTTCTCCTCATAGCAGCTATCCTCGAATCACTGTTGCCACCACAGGCAAATCATCAACGTAGGCTACGGCTGAGAACGCCGCTTCTTCTAGGCTCGCGAGCACCCTGTCAAACATGGCCGCTCAGAGCAACGGACCAAGAGCTGAGCCCTGGGGGCATCTTTTAGTAATCATATACGGCTCCTAACCTGCTCTCGCAGATACCATTATAGCTGCACGGGACTCCAGGTAACTAGAGACAAGATCGTATATATTGCTCGGTATTTCCAAGCGTCTCAGTGCCTGGCAGATTGCCGGCCATCAAAGGCGCCACCACTATCTATACTGATTAAGACTACATACTTGGGGCTGTCATGCAATCTTCAATTATTCTTTTAATGATATCGGCCGTTGACCGTCCAGAGCCTTAGGCACAACTCGAATCGGAACTGTCAGTATTCTAAGTATTTAGAAATTGTGGAAACCAGTAAACGGTCTGCTGCTAATGCCAATAGAGGCCGATGCAAAGATAACAAATTTGCAGAAAGATATTAGTATGTTCTTCGTTCCTTTCGAGTGGTTGATAACTCGAGACATTGATTTATTTATATATATATTATTTATTCTTATAGATGACCCAAAATATCAAAATTCTTTTTTATCCTAGGAGGCATGGGGTCAAGTACTCCCTTTGGCCGGAGGGTCCGGGTTAATACTAGTATTAAGCCGGACTCCAGAGGGAGTACTTGGTAACGGGAGGACTTCCTTGCAAGAAGTGCCCTTGAAGAGGTGCGAAGAAAAGATGCACGAAACATGTGGGGCCCAATAAATAAAGTGGTGTAATAAAGGAAGACTGCTTTAATGACCCCATGCCTCCTAGGATAAATATATATATATATATATATATATATATATATATATATATATATATATATATATATATGCAAGACGTCCCAAAGTAATTTTTAAGCTTCGGAAGCAAAAAAGTACTTATCGACACGGGTCCGGAAATGTTTTCTGGAGGCGCTGCACAGTGGGTCAAATGACCTATTTAGGAGATCAGAATTCCGATCAGTCATGGTCACTTTTGAAATGAATGAAACACTAAAAACAGATGAGTAGTGAACATTTGGAGCCGTTGTCCCAGCGTAATTTTATTTGACTAGTAAAATGTCTAAACTTAGCTTTAATTTTTGCAATTTGATCAAAATCACCTCTCTCTTCACCATCCACAGTCAATTTGTTAAAAACACATTGCTAAACGTCGGCGTTTTTGTCTGACAAATTAAGTTTTGTCCAAGAAACGTCAAACAGCTCTTTTCGTGGAATCACGCAAGTATCTAAAAATTGATATTGTTTAAAAAGTTGGATAAGGTTGGATAAATAGTAATAATAATATTAACACTTACTATTTAAATCGATGCTCATGCTTGGAGATTACCTTGTAGCCCTTCACTATCGCACAACTGTTTAAAAGCTTATTAATAAACTAGACATATTTGTGTGGACTCTGACCTCTTTGCTTGTCAACAGTGAGCGTACTGTTCGTGAACCCAAAGACACTTGTGTTTACATTGCTAATAGTATTCATCCCTAAATGTAACATTTATTTTTTGATTTTTGCTCTCCTAACTCGGCCATTTGCCCCACTGTGTGCTGGAGCTTTAAAACCTGCTAAACCACGTTTTAAATACCAATAACTCCTCAACTTCCGGTGTTAGAGACAACAAAAGAAAACATTTCGGGGAGCATACCAGAATTATAGACAGTATAAATCTTAGACGGAGAAGCTCTTCTGGAACTTGAATCCGAGGGATTTATTAAGATATCAACGTATTTCCCCCCTCTTACCTAAAAAAAACAACAAAACAATGGTTTCAAGGACGTTCCCTTAAGTGTAACAACAAAGTATTCACTAATACAAAGAGTGCTAATGGTCCGAGCGGTCGATGCAGCAAAAAAAAAAGAAAAAAAAAAAAAGTTATATACTAATACAAAGACAACAAAATTAAATAGGAATATATATATATATATATATATATATATATATATATATATATGTATATATATATATACATATATACATATATACATATATACATATATACATATACATATAGGGAAGGTCCGGAGCGCCCCAATGTCAAGAAACATCATACTTTGATTACTTGTCAACCGATTTGAATAAACATATATATATATATATATATATATACACACACACACACACACAAACAAAGAGCAGCAGACTGTTTTATATCGAAGCCACAACGATAATTGAAGAACCCATGTATATGTTTTGTATTACTTCGGTTATGACCAAGCAGTTTTCCACCCTTAAGCCGAACCCTACTAGTAGTACTAGTAGGTACTACAAACACATTAGGACCCCGGAATGTTTTGAAGTGTAGTTGGAGTTTCTTGTCACTGTTCTTCGTTTGGGTTTAATATAATTAAGCAGATAGGATGCCCAGACATATTAAGTCAATGTACTGAGCAATTACGAGTTAATTCCTACATATTGTGTTATTTGTAGTCCTGGACCATAAACTGGACTGACTGTAGTGATTGGACATGTGGAGACTCTCCCTGTTAATCGCTTTAAGGAAAGTATGTAGAATGGCCTACTGGGTGGTTGCTTGCCTGGGTATGCGGAGGAGAGAGGAGAGCGACGAAGTAGGCCGACTAGAACAACCAGATTCCAGTCCTCTCCCTTTCATTCTCTGTCGTTGGCAGGCCACTCCCCTACTACAGTCATCCAGCATTCGTTGGGAGGCACTGTCAGCGGCATGCCACTCCTATGTTACACTCATCCTGTCATCGAGGCCTTGGCTATCGGTCTGCCACACCTTTAATACACTCATCTTGCGATTGTCAAAAGGCCTTAACTATCCCCAAACCATTTCATTCACACGTCCATAATACGTGAATAAAGGATCCTTAACTATCGGCATGCCATTTCCATGTTCCATGCGCCTTGAAATCTTCTAGGGGCCTATAATATCGACATCCTATTACCTTATCTCACACGTCTAGCAATCGCGAAGAGGCCTATCGGCATGTCCTTCTCTTGTTTCACGCGTCCTGCAATCCTGAAGAATGTTTGACTAAGATTATGCCACTCCTTCTTATCCCGTCACCTAATCGTTAGAAGATCCTCGAAGACTGTCACTTTCTTCTTACACTCTTCCTGGAACCATCAAGAATTTTTACAAAGGCATTTTAGCCTTTTTTTACAGTATTCCTGCAATCTTTGAGATGCTGTGACTATCATTATGCCATTTCATTGTTTCATACGTCTTCTAATCAACGAGAGGCGTTGATTAGGGAAGTTGTACCCAGTCCCTTGTATGTAGAAATGTCGGAGGACTGGCTACAATAGACGTGAGCGACAGGGCGACGCCGCTTGCAGGTTTCAGCCTGTCGCTCATCGCTCAGTCCAGGCATTAAATTTTGCTTGTCGCTCACCCCAGACATGATATTTTGCTCGCTACAAAAAAGGCTACAGTCTCTAAATCGTAACCGATTTTAATGCATTTTTTTTTTTAAATGAAAGCTAATAAAATTTACAACAACCTTGTCTAGTCAGATTTTTGTTTCCCTTGTTTATTTAATTACTTGTGAAAGAAGTTAAATTCGCGAAATTCTACTATTGAACAGAAATAATGTTTCATTTCTCATCTAACTTAATATCAACACTGATATCGTGTAAATTAAACATTCAAATCTTGATTAGACTTGGAAAAAATCAGACTGACACATCCTCATAAAAGTCCGTCACGCAGGAGCTGCATAACTAAGCACTTTCCTCAGAATTTGGGTAGTGTAGACTGCTTTCAGAACAATTTGCTTAAAATATCCTACATAAATAAAATAAAAACATGAATAGTTCTCTTTTAAATTTGTAATGAGTAACTGATCAATTATTAATTTGCTTCTTGAGTTATGTTTACACATGGTACCTATTACACTACGTAATAAATACAAAAAACCTCATATTATCGTATTTTGATCTAACGCAGAAACAGGATACAGTCACTCTAGTGGTAGAAAGCGCTCCTTGCGGCGGCTTTGTGAACCTACGTCTGGCGGGCTTTTCTATTGAAATATATTACAAATTAAACCCCCGCTTTCCGATTGACCGATTCAGCTCATTTTTACAACACTTCTTTCTCATGAGTTACCCACGACGTATACCGCGTTTCGTTACAATACAGCAGAAATTACGACCGGTATGAGTATATTAGGAATTTGGGTCCGGAGTAAACCCCCCCCCCTTCTAATGAACCGATTTAGTTTATTTTTAGAACACTTATTTACCTGTAGATTACCACTACGAATACCGAGATTCGTCGAAATATACCAAAATCACGGCTGGTAGTGGCGAATTGGTATTGTGGGTCCGGAGTAAACCCCCCCCCTCCTAATGAATCGATTTAGTTTATTTGTACAACACATATTTGCCTGTGGATTACCACTACGAATACCGAGTTTCGTCGAAATATACCAAAAATCACGGCTGGTAGTGGCGAATTGGTATTGTGGGTCCCGATTAAACCCCCCCTTCTAATGAACCGATTTAGTTCATTTTTATATCTCACTTTTCTCTCTATATTACCACTACGAATACCAAGTTTCGTTGAAATATAACCAATATTACGGCTGACATAGTCAAATTAGTGTTTTAGGTTCGGGGTAAACCCCCACTTCCGGTGGACCGACTTTGGTGGTTAACGAACTCGTTCAATCGTTTGCTAATTGAATGCTATATACCAAGTTTCGTGACGAAAAAGCAAAAACTCTGGCCGCTATCGTGTTAACAGACACACACACACACATATATATATATATATATATATATATATATATATATATATATATATATATATATATATATATATAAATTTTAACGGGGGTCATTTTCGGTGTCTACTAGGTAGGATCGATAAAGATTTGAAGAAATTTGTCAAAAATTCCGTCATGAGTCCAACCTCAATAGCTACTTTCCTTCGGAGGAAAGTGCTAAAACGTAAATTTATCTTAATTCAACAAGGAGATCAAATTTTACTCGCCGCTCTCAGTCATCTTTAAGCTTTTTACTAGTGAACGTAGCAGAAAAGAGTAAATTGGATGATAGTGAATGTGAGCTTTTAATTTCGGAAGTGCAAAGTATGAAATGACAGACACGGTGATTTAAAAAATACTATAATAACCAAAAACTATGGGAAGAGGTTGGAAATACATTGAACTTGCAAGACAGGATATTTTTATTAACTAAGCATTTAATTTGTTGAAGTAATATTTTAATTTAAAAAAGGACATTGGAGTACGCGACAACGGAGACGAAAGGAAATTACCGCCCAGCCGCGCTGTATCGTAGCCGCTCAACCCCCCGTACCCGAGGCTTAATTCCCCCGGCCCCTTTTTCGCAACTTTCATGCATCTATTCCTGACTATTCCCTTCCTGCAGTTAAGTGGTATTGGAAGTCGATCGAAAGTTGCATAGCTCTCCTCATGTAATCCACTCCCAGAAACTATAAGGCCCTTTAATCAGCTCGCCTTTGCTGATTTAAGAATATTTTGAACGAAATTCTATACCCTTCCATATACAGTCTTAGAGTCCCTTAAGGTTGAGTTAGTAATCTTGGGTGTCCTATTCCCGGCATTTTTATCCAGTAATAGTGTTCAACACTCTTAAGCTTTGCTAGGTATATCCTTGGAATCATCATCCAGTAACATTCTTAAGAGACCCTTGCTGTTGTGCTGGCTTATTCCTGATCCACTGGTCCAGTCATGATACTTGAGTTTTGGATATCCTTAAGCACGTGGTATGATACCCCTCTCCTGTCGGTCAAGCATCCTTGGATGCCCTTAAGCTTGGCTCTGGTATCTGGGTCCTTTGTCGGTCAGATATATTCCATAAATACCCCCCTCTCCCTTAAGGTAATCACCCACTGATCGGACGGAGGATACGCACGCATCGGTTCGATCGGATTTTCCGAATCCGATTAGTTAACTGGTTTCAATGGGTCTGCGCGCACATATCAGCATCGTACGTATCGGACCTCGGTCATGCCGACGAGAATCCGAGAAGGGGCAATTATTCCGAATCATCCGTACGCATTATACGAGGTCTCAGGAATTCCGGAAATATGCGCGCCCCTCCTTCTTCTCCGACGGATCTGATTGTTATCTTCAGTCTATTGTTAACTACTGTTCTTACTAAATCCACATTCTTACCTGAGAGTGATGCTCCTGAATTAATTGTGATCGTGGAGGAGTATGAAGAATTATATATTTTTAGAAACCCTCAATACTTTAATCAACAACGCAGGGACAATATTTGGGAAGAGATAGGAAGGAGGATGAACCAGCCCAGTAAGTACTTATACCAATTCATTTATTTTAATAGTTTCGTTTATTTTATTTATGTAGGCATACATTATACAATTATTAAAAGGTAATAATAGAAACTATTTGCAGTAAATTCTTCGCTGAATTGAGGCAATAAATGTTATCAGATTATTTTAAGGTCTACCAATAAATTGTAGATAAAATATTAAGATCCATTGTTTACATTACAAATAAATCTGATCCGTCCGTTGCGGATGCTCCGTTTCTATGCGCGCAGTCGTGGAAATAAATCAAATACGTCCATTGCGGATGCTCCGTCCGATGCGGAGCAGTGCGCGACTACGTTTTTTCGGCGTTCTTTTATCCGTCACTCTCTCTAATCCGACGGTCCCCGAGAGGAATCTATCCCGAGAGGGGATCTCGGAACTCGCCGGAGCTAAACCGGCTCAAGGGTTCCTAGAAAACATTCCCTTCCCAGCTAGCCAAACATTTGTTTTATGGGATTTCGTTGAACGGAAGTCAGGGAAGGCATATATGTTTCCTTTTAGAGGCAGGAACTTGTATTTCTACTAAGAAATAAATGTTTCTAATAAGGCACCTGCGGCTGGACCGCTTGATTTTACCCAGTCTAGTTCAAACATTCATCGCGAGTGGAGCCTCGAAATGAAAGAAGGTAACTCTGTCGATTGAGCAGAAGTTAACAGTTCTTGATCAAAGAACAATGAACAGGGATGAAATACATCATGAAATAGAGAGATATTCTCCGTTCTGAGTGTAGTGTTGGAAATGAAAATTTTACAACGTTTGTGAGATTCGGCAGCTTGCAAGGTTTTTTTTTGGAAGAGTAGTGATTTTCAAAATGTTGTGGCGAACTAAAAGTTTGGTAAATCTGAAGGAGAGCGTCCTCAGCTACGATTTTCATCGAAGTTTGCACTATAACGTATTTTGATGCACTAAACACGAATCCTTTGAAAAACAAAGCCGCTCTCAACTAGGAAAGAAGTTATTTAAAAAAAAGTTCACTGTTATGAAGGTTAGGGAAGAATGCCTTGGACGACTTTTGGGCATAGAATTCTTTTCATTTCTGCGAGTTGGATTGACTAGGGGTTTTGATGTTTTCTTGAGCGAGCGGAGCGAGCGGAAACGCACAGCACGTATGCCCAAAAGCGACAGTTTACGACCAAGTCAGCTACCACAGGTGAGTCGAAATTTCAATTACACTTCGTCATTAAGGACTATTGCGCATGCGCGTGTTTACATATAAGCTGTTTACCCCGTCTTTTATAACCTCCATAACAGTGAACTTTAGTGCTTAATAACTTCTTTTCTAGTTGAGAGCGGGGGTTTTTTTTCAACGGATTCGTGTTTAGTGCATCAAAATACGTTATAGTGCAAACTTTGAAGAAAATCGTAGCTGAGGACGCTCTCGTTCAGTTTTACCAAAAGTTTTTATTCATTTAAACTTTTTGAATCGAAATTGCGCTTTTAATGAGATATTTGGGAACATTGCATGAGCATTAGCCACGAAGCAAATTTAATGCTCACTTAAAAAATGCAATGAAACGTTGAGAAAATTCGAGGTGCACTACAAAAAACAGAGTTTTTCTAAAGAAAATTCAGAACGGCAAATGTCTGGAACGGAGTGAGATAAAAATGTGCGATTGGTAGTGTTGAATTACATTATATGTCTCGTTTCACCCACTGGAGTATACAGCCTTTATGAGGTCGTGTAATGTTTGTGGTCCTCTGTTGTCGCAAGAGTAAGACGAGCTGTTAGTTTAAATTTAGCTTGTGTAGGTATGTGTTTATCATTCCCTGTCCAGGTAATAATTGTATCGTGTAGTAGTCACTACGTGTTTGGTGTAAGTGACTAAACATGTAAGGTATAAATGAAAGGCGTTTTCGTTCTTTTGTTGAGTATACAAATTGATTTTTCCATCGTTTTATGTGACATTATATGTGTTTAAGATATTTTGTTTTATGTTACTGATATTTTATTGTCTTTCGAAGCCGATTTCGCGAGTCTGTTACCTATCTCGTTTCCTTCAAGTCCGTCGTGTACATTCGCCCATTTAATGTGCATGGTTATGTGTTTTATTTGGGTCTGAAGTATTGCGTGTCTCATTTGTTCAATGATTGTTTCATGTTGTTTTATATTGGTTAGCTTGTATATTGAACTCTCGATGGTTGTTTTAGTTGTCTATTGATGATGTCTAATACGTTTAGTATTCATAATAGTCCTGCTTGCTTCTTCGTGCACTCCTTTCCAAGTCTATATTTTAATATCTCTATGCAGTCCAGGCAACGAATGCTTGAAAACAGCTATAGGTGGACATTTTTGGAACACAATTTTTGACTTCGTAACTTTGTTTGGGCTGGATAGGAGGTGAACATATCAAAAGTCCTCGCCCCTAGCCTTTAAGCCGGAGGGGAGGGGGGGTTTAGAAGGTCCCATTTTTCGGGTTTTCACTTATATCTCGGAAACCCTGCTTCCTAGCGACATGACTCTTCTATAACAAATGAAAGCTGATTACATTTCCTAAAAGTTCTATTCAATAAAGTTTTTCGAGATATCTTTAGTTTTCGAAATATCCGCTCTTGAAGGTCTGTCATTTTGGGGAAAAACACTTTTGCTGCATATTTTTTCCCCGTTTTGACTGGATAAATCTTCAACGATGTACCAAAATAATAAATAACGGTTATAGGGTTGTAGAGTATTGCATTCCCTTCAATAATATATATTACTTTGCTATTTTATGTATTTTCCTTCAAACGTAAAAATAATTTCAGTGTTCATCGTGAAATCTGAAATGTAGGGACTAACGCCCAGGAAACTAAGAGTTATAGGTGGAAATGTTTGGAACACAATTTTTAACTTCATAACTTTGTTTCGGCTAGTTAGGTGGTCAACATATCAAAAGTCCTCACCCGTTGCCATTGAACCGGGGGGGGGGGGGGGGAGGGGGGTTTAGAAGGTCCCATTTTTCGGGTTTTCACTTATATCTCGGAAACCCAGCGTCCTAGCGACATGACCATTCTATAACAAATGAAAGCCTGGACTGATGAGTATGTTCTGTTTATATACTACTACACTACATCCTACTGAGTCTTTTGCTGTATTTTAGTGCGGTACCTCCCTCCATAGGGAGGAACCCCGCTTATAAGGTTGACCTCGTGACGCAATCTGCAAGTGCAACTAGAAAACTTTACGATTGAGGACCCCTAGAGAACAAAAATAACGGTTTCCGTTTGCGCTCTCCTCGGCTCAAAAATGGTTCGATTTTGATGAAATTTGGTACAAAAATCTTTCGTCTAATTTGAAAGGAGTTCGTTAACCAGTAGAATCCGTCCACCAAAACATGGTTTTTGGAGCGAAATTCGCGCGAAAAAAATCGTTACGCTTACATCATATGCGTACTAGTACTCGTTATGTAGGCTCTTTGGCCTAGGAAAACGAATGAAACAGTTTTTAAGGCGATAGCTTTAACCGTTTCAAGAAAAGTGGAAAAATAGTTGTTGAATATAGTTTTTGGTTTGGGTACTTAGAACCATGGGAGTCAGTTAAAATATTTTCTGCATGTTTGAAATTCATATAGACAAAGATGTTTAAATTTTGGTTACGTTTTGATTTAAGGAAGGATTAGAATAAAATAATTTATTAATAGACATGAAAAGATTTGGGAACTTCGTATATTTTCCTTAATACCTCGAAAACGGTTGGGAAATCGTGGTAAGTGGAAAGTAATCATTCGAAAACTTACTAAATTCTGAACAAAAAAGGTTCTGAAGCAATTTTCGATTAGGCGATGTCAATCGGAGAAATAAGTGCTTAAAACTTCAAATGCTCACTTTTTAATTGGTTGTTTTTTGCTTTAAATTGCATTTATTTGTAGAATTAGTATTGTAGTAGAAGAAGACAAGAAAATGAGAAATATTTTGATATTTTTCAATTCATTGACTGTGAAATTAGTATTTCTAGTTTTTTTGCTTTGTTTACCTCACGTTTTAATTATTTGTTCGCCTTAGTTTTTCATTGGTTGATATTATTTTGATTGCATTTTTTTTCTATAAAACACGACAATTTAACGAGAAGTAGGTTTGTATTTTGAATTGACTTGGAGTTTAGAGCTTTGGTTCAGACTTTTTATCTGTACAAGGCAACTGGGTTTTATTGCCCCTCCTAAATCAAGAAGCATCCTGGAGGAGAGCTGACAGCTATTTTGCCGAGGTCCGATGTGTTTTTCGGTTACATTTGGAGTTAAAGAAGTATTCGGGGAAAAAATTATTATTGATAGACATGAATGGTTTTAGGGATCTTCGAATTTTTAATTTAATTTAACAATAATATGAGTATTGGGGTCTCCCGTGGTCTAGTGGCTAGCGCGCTAGATTCATAAGTGGGAGATGGTAGGTTCGATCCCCACCGGCGCCAGAAATTTTCTCATCTCAGGGCTCACTGAGAAAATTCCTGGCTGCACCCTGGACGTCGGCGCTAATGGCCAAGATTTATGTCGATACGCCGTATAAAAAAAAAAAAAAAAAAAAAAAAAAAAAAAAAAAAAAAAAAAAAAAAATATGAGTATTTTAATTGCATTCAACACTAAAATAAATATTTTTTCAAAGAAAGTTAAGTAAATTCTTAACTTTTCTCTCTTCTAAGAGCGAACGTTTGGACGGTGGACAACGGTTCTTTCCGTCAATCGTGCTTTTCTTTGAGATTTCATTGAAATAGGTGTTTCAGGATTGATCTAAACAAAGTAATAACTGTTTCTATTCTATGTGACAAAATGATACCGGATACGAACTTGATTGGACTTTTTAGTAGTCAGACGGATATTTCGTGGAGCTCGTTGTTTATGGGAATTTGGCGGGACGTGTCGAGATCGATTAGTGAATGGGATGTTCTATATCTTCTGTTTTAGTGTAATTGTATCTAGTTGTAATCTTGTAACACGTTCAATGCTGCCGCTAAATTGGCTCACTTTGGGCTACCGCTGCGATTAATTTTAATTTACTTCCCATCTGACTGATTATTTTTTTGCAATGAGAAACTAATGGGCCCGGGCTCCATATGGTGCTTGCCGTCTCTGGGAAGTTGTGGAGAGAGCATTGTATGGTGCTCGCCGTATTGAATGTGTTCATGTATATTGATTTGTATATTGTTCGGAAAGTGCTGCAATTGGTGTGATTTTAGCAACGATAACACAATTTTTCCTGCTTTGTATAATTTGATACCCTAATTTTATATATATATATATATATATATATATATATATATATATATATATATATATGGGGGCGAGGTTAGCTCAGTGGTAGAGCACTGGACTAATAAGCTGGAGGCCTGAGTTCAAATCCCGAGCAAGCACTAAAGATTTTTTCTTCTAGTGTCTTAGTTCATGGGTTGAATTCGGCCTCTCTGGCCGTCCCTAGGCTGACACAGCCTTTAATTAATTTAATAATGGGTACCTTGGATGCTAATGACTCTAGAAGTCGAAGCAGCCAAGGGGAAAATCAGGCGGCCGGAGCATAGTACTGACCACACTATCTCCCTAGCGTGCCGTATGGTCATGAATCAGATACCTCTATAGTATCTGCCCCTCAGGGCCCTCGTAGCCTGTTACGGGACTGATTTTATATATATATATATATATATATATATATATATATATATATATATATATAGGGAAATGGAGTCCTCAACGAGAGTACAGAGGACCCCAGATAATTCTTAAAATATAAGAACTATGTCTTAGTTTATCGTACAAATTTAACACATGGAGTTAATGTTCGGTAGTACAATATGTGTCCTACTATGTAGTGAGTAGTTTGGAGAGGATTCGCTAGAGGCGCATGTAAAACATATGGAACTGAGATTGCCATACTTAAACAAACGCATGGGCGTATATAAGGAGCGTACATAAGGGGGGGGGGCAGCCCCCCTCCAAATTCATCGGGAAAAATGTGACATGAAAACCTTATAATTTCTTGGGGTGTAATAGCGTTTTAGCTGGCTAACAATTCCAAGTTCTAGATTGTTAGTATTCCATGCCCCCAAAGTCTCCCGGCCCCCTCTAATATCCCCCCCCCCGGATTTAATTTTCCTATATACGCCTCTGAACAAAAGACACTATAATCAGTTTAGTTTGTATTGTTCAGCTATCATAATAAAAACAGATGCTGTTTACACTGTAATCTGTACGAGTTATTTAAACGTAATTTTCTGCACGTTTTAAGTGATTTTAAAGCATTTAAACAGGTTTTTATTTAAAATATTTTTACATATTTTGTCAAAAATCCATATTTTTACATATTTTGCCATAAATACATACAGTAGAACCTCTCATATCCGACCATGACGGGACCGGGCCATGGTCGGAACGGCCAAAAGGTCGGATATCGGGAGGAGGAAAAAAAAACGTCTTTTAAAGTTATAAAAACAGCTATATTGTACAGCAAAAACTGTAATACAACTTTATTGTAATTGTAAAACTGTTGCTATATACATTTAAAACATTTAGTCTTTTAAAAATACAAACAAAATTTAAGCATACTTTATTTATAGAATTCAATTATGGATTGTTGTTTTAATTTAGTTAATCTTGACTTTGCGGAAGTTCCCTCCACTTTTTTGCAAACAATACATTCATTGTGCTTGCATGTGGATGTTGCTTGATTTATTTCACCGTTACGTCGAAGGCGTCCTTAGCAGCAGAATGACCCGCTACGTAGTCACTGGTGGGTTCGTATTCGTCCGAGTCGATTTCTTCGTCCGCGGTTAAGTTTTGCACAACAGCTATGATTTGGTCATTGTTAAGATATTCATTAGTAACTTCTGAATTATCAGCTTCAACAAGTCACTCTTCGTTAACAAATTTAGAGCAGTACAAGATTACGGCACATTCCACATCAAAAACCACGTCAGAACTAACTGTTTGGAAAACAAAGCACAGTGTAGATGACTCACTCTTTCAAGTCTGAACAGGCTCACCAACTGGGCACGTGTGAATCACAGACGGTCGGGCAATAGGTCGGATATCGGGAGGAGTCGGATATGGGAAGGTCGGACTCTACTGTACTTCTACTGTACTTGAATTGTGTTATTCCTTTAATCAACTCTCTAAAAGAAATGAACTAGTGAAAGAATCATGTCGATATTATTTTCCAAACTCAAGATATAAAATAAGGAATTTTCAATCTATTTTATTTCATTTCTTAGCTCCTAAGGCGCATTGGACGAAATACCAGAAAAAAATGGGCCTGTTCGGTTACCCCACCACCGTACCGTTTCACAATTTAAAAATGCATGTTGTTGCAAACAATTTTCCAAAATAATGTTCATCTGTTTTAAAACTTCTTTTTTACCCTTTTAACATGAGTTCCTAATTTTTATTTATGCTTTATTTTTCAATATGTTATAGAGGTTTTGTCATTTTGTTCTTTCCATTTATAATAACGTTCGTACTAATTATTTATGCTTTTCTTTTCAATATTTTATAGTGCTTTAGGTATTTTTTTACTACATATTTTCAATTTGTTGTTATATACTTCATTATATATAGTTAAATATATATGTAAATATTTTGAATTTTATTTTACATGAACATCCGTTCCCTAGTAATTACTAAACAGTTAGAACTTACGAATTGTAGAGAACTGTAAAAAAAAAAAAAAAAAAAAAAAAATGGCGGGAATTCCATCGCCATCTTCATAACATTCCTAACTTTCTAGTCTTTCTAATTTTCAATCGTCTTTTTCCGAACCCTAGAAACAGAATTATTCTTCTCAGATTTATTTTTATTGTGGAGGACAAAAGGTCTGTCTTACCTAGGATAGATTAACAATGAAAAAGAAACGCCGCCTAATTTCACGGTTAGTTAATTGTTCTTATTTGTCAATCTTTTTAAAGGCGTAACTGAAGTAAAAGAAGTATACTATTGTGTACAACTTCATTCGGCGAGTATAACGGCGAAATTTTGCGGATGTTGGGTTAAACCGACGGGAAGTTGTTCCAACTTCTGAGGTCCGGTATGAAACCCCACAGATCTGCGACTCCAAGGAACTTGATGGAATTTTATTACAAAAAGTTTTGTGTAATTTAATTCCTCTCTTAATAATCCCCGTAAATTCTTATAATCTACTTTTCTTACAACTTCTACTTCTAAGTTTCTTTATTTTAATAATTGTACTCCATTTTACGTTCCGAATTTTTTCCATTTTAATTGAATTACCTACAATCAAAAATCGTTTTTTCGTAATTCCCGATGTAAAGTCGGAGATTTGTTGATTACGATCATTTACCAGGAAGATCCGGATGTCGGCATTTCCGGATTGCGTCATCGTGCCGACGCACAGTGGGGTCAATCGACATTTCGTGTTTCAAAAAAGGCTACAGCCTCTAAATCTTACCCCATTTCAATGCACTTTTCTTTTTTTTAAAAAGAGAAAGCTAATAATATTTTATTTTTCATCTAACTTAATATCAACACTGATATGGTTGAAATTAAGCATTCAAATCCTGATTAGACTTGGAAAAAATCAAAATCTATTTTCAAATTATTCAAAAATCATATTATTTTCATTAATCTCATTGTTAAATTATGATAAATTTACGTTTTGAAGATGTCAGTCTGATTTTTTCCAAGTCTAATCAGGATTTGAATGCTTAATTTCAACGATATCAGTGCTGATATTATGTTAGATGAAAAATGAAATATTATTTTATGTTCAATTGTAAAGGTTCGTGAATTATATACAAGTAATTTAATAAACAAGGGAAACAAAAAATTAAAATCTGGCTTTTCAAAGTTGTTCTAAATTTTATTTGCTTTCATTTTAAAAAAATTGCATTGAAATCGGTTAAGATTTAGAGGCCATTCAACATATTATTGAACGTTTTAAATAAGAAAACCAAATAATAAGAAAATATAGAGTCATTACAGAAGAAACGTTTTCCGGCAATGAAAAACGGTGGATTTTGTGCCCCAAAAAAAAAATCCAAAATTAAGTGCTGCAAAGTTGGCTACATTAGTTAAAAAACGTTTAAATAAAACGGTGTGTGCTGAATCCATTCAAAGAGTCTTAAGATAAATGCAATACAATGGTAGAGTTGCAAGGCTAAATTCTTACATCAACGAAAAATATAAAAAGATGCAAATTATTTTTCCCAAGAATTACCTAAAGAAGAGATGGACTTCTGGAGAACTGAGCTGTTTTTGGATGTGTCAAAATTTGCTTTGTATGGTTCTGATAGAAAACGTTTCGTCTGGAGAAAGGCAAATGAAGAGCTCCGTGGGAATAATCTTCGCCTGAACATCAAACATTGAGGTGATCATGTTATGGTTTGGGGGCGTATGGCTGCTTCAGCGGTAGGATATCACCATTTTATCGAGAAAACAATGGCTAACATTAATATTGTGACATCCTGAAAAAAAGATTGCAACCAAGCTTGGAATAATAAATTATTTCGCTTTTTATAGATATAACGATCCCCACATTCTTTTTATCTCGCAAGAGAATGGGTTCATATAATTGCTCCAAAAGTATAAAAGCACTCTTCCCATCAGCAGAAATCAACGTCATAGAGAATTTATGGAGTTAATTGGAAACAGATGTGAGAAAACACAAGATATCAAACCAAGAATATCTCAAAAAGACTTTTCAAGAAGAATCAGAGAAGATATGTCCATCTTGCTTGTCCAATTCATGCCCAATTGCTTGATAGTGATGAAAATAATAAAGGATTACCTAAAAAGTACTAAAATTTAAAATAATTTGTAGTTTTTGGACGTTTTCCATTTTGCATCATTTTCATTGTGACCTTAGAAGTGTATATTAATGTATAAAGTTTTTGTTTAATTTTATGATTTGATCTTAAATAAATTTTTAACTATTTTATTTTCTAGCCTGATGATCCTACTGTATTTTTGTAAACAAAGATTGTTCGGTGGCTTGGTATTAAATAATTTTTTTTTAAAAAGTAAATATCTTGCATCTTGTAAATATCTTTCCCGGTTTGTTTCCTGTCTTGTATATATATATATATATATATATATATATATATATATTTATATATATATATAGTACTGAAGATCAAATTTTAACTACAAAAACTCTTCCCAGAGTCCTAGTTCTGTGAAATGCAAATTACATATTTCTCCATATTTGAATATTCGTTTTTGCTTAATCATCATTGTGAATGACGAAAACATTTTTAGTTTTGATCTGTTGAGGCGGCTTGTCTTTTCCAACTTAGTTCGGGTCGCGCATGAATGGTATAAGTGGTGCTAGGAGCCCAGCTCCTCCGGAGACTTGAATGCCATATTGAAGATTCCTATTTTGAGGGTCAGGCATATCGCTTCCTCCCAAAGTAGGATGTATATGCCGGTCTGTGTTAAACTTGTTTCATGTTGTTTACGGAAGTATGCGAGGGGAGAGGCGGAGAGAGCCGAAGTGGAGGGAGTAGGTGCTGACCTGGAACATGGAAGGGAGGGGGCTGGGGCGCTGCCCTCAGTACGCTCGGGAATATGGCCGCCGCCTCTGCCTTCTAACATGTACCGCGTCAACTTCTACGAGAGCACCTGCCTCCGCTGCGACCAGACCGTCTACCAAGTGGATCGAGTCGGACCGCTCAAAGATTTCTCATTCTTCCATTCGGGATGCTTCAAGTGCGCCGTTTGTGGCACCAAACTCACCCTCAAGACTTACTACAACAACCAGCACAGGCAAGAAGATAAGGAAGTTTACTGCTCCGGACATGTTCCCAAGATAGGTCCGGGACATCTCGACGGTTCTGCGGTAGGCATCCGGTCTGCTCTAAATGTGCCGAGAACGAGTCCGTTCGTCAACGACCAGATCCGCTCGACGAACGGCGCAGCTCCTCGAGATCTGCCTCCTCAGCTCGATTACCACTATGGGAGATTCGACGCGAGTGCACTCCACATCGCCCATGCCCTTCGAGCTACCGAGATTCATCGAGCCTACCAAAAGGCTAGGGAGAAACCTATCGAATACTACCTTGTAAGTAATGACACGAATTCCCTTTTTCAGCAACAGACAAAAGTTTTTAGAACACTATTATAGTATTCATTTATCACTGACTCCGCCATAAATCTATTCTCGACTTCAAGAACAGTTACTACTGGCTCTACCATATTTTAAACGCAGCAGTTCGTCCATAATACAATGTTATGGACGCAGCAGTTCGTGTATATAAATGTAATTTGTCCAGTACATACACCTGTTTCCGGGAAGCTGCTGGAGTCAGTTATTTTAAGTTTTATCTGGCTTTACAATATTTGAAACCTTAATGTTCTCTTTTGATTCCTATTTCTAATAACAAAAACTGTCTATGTTAAAATGTATATTTTAGGAATTTTGAATGGGTTCCAATCCTTTCGAATTATGTATTGGTTCTTATCATCACCACCAGATTGTATGTATTTTCTAGAAAATAACTGTCACCTGTGAAAACAACTACAAAAACCAGTCGTTTTACTTGGCAATTCGAATGAGTCTTAGCAACATTTAAAACCCACGAATTCATCTACATTTTCTCATTCGTTCAGCCTGTTATCTATTACTAAGTATATTACGTTCGCCTATTCTTAGAAACTGCATAAATTAGCTATAGTCTAATGAAATTGAACTGTTAATTGACCTTTGACATTTTTAACACAACATTTTTCAGAGATCTTTATTTCTGATAACCTAATGATATCGTTTATAAAGTTTCCTATTCATAAATTAGGATCCTATAATTTCTTTTTGCTGAAGCACAAATTTGTAATAAGCATTTGTTCTTTTGAATCGCTACAATTAGACAGATAAAAGTACGGCTTGCTTCCTGGGGAGTAGATATCGGTCTGTCATCTGTGTTTTGAAAACAGATATGAAGCTGAAACTCTTTTGAGTGCACGTTGGTATGTCCATCCCACCATTTTTGAAAGTATTTAATTGGTTCCGATCACTCAAAATAAATAAATATATGCTTAATAAAAAAGTAGATTGGCCATTTTTTTTTGGATTAAGAATTAATATTTTCGAAATTTCTGTGTACACATTGACATTTATTAACCCATTAGTTAGCCAATTTCTTTCGCCTGCATCAGAAAGACCACTCATTATTATTATTTTTTTGTTTTCTAAATTGACAACTGTCTACGCCTGAAATGATGCAAATATAAGATGTATGAGTATCCCACTTTTTGAAATACCAAAAAAAAAAAAAAAAAATCAGTCCCGTAACAGGCCCTGAGGGGCAGATACTATAGAGGTATCTGATTCTTGACCATACGGCACACTAGGGATATCTCCCTATGGTATGGTCTGTACTATGCTCCGGCCGCCTGATTTTCCCCTTGGCTGCTTCGACTGCTAGAGTCATTAGCACCAACCAAGGTACCCATTATTAAATTAATTAAAGGCTGGGTTGGCCTAGGGACGGTCAGGGAGGCCGAATCCTACCCATGAACGAAGACACTAGAAGAAAAAATCTTTAGTGCTTGCTCGGGATTTGAACCCAGGCTCCAGCTTATTAGTCCAGTGCTCTACCACTGAGCTAACCTCGCCCCCTTTTGAAATACCAAACAATTGTTTAACTATGAATCTCACTTGCATTATGCAAGTCACCTGTCCCTGATACGGGTAATAATTTCTTTGAGTTCAGACTAAAATTCTATAGGCATATTTGCCAAACTTCAAACGCCCAAAAATATCTTCATGTTGTATTTATATAAGTATTAAAAACTGGTATTACCAAAACACTTGGTTCTACTGGCTACACCAGAATATTTTCATTTATCTATTCTGTATACTGCTTCCTACCCAGTTGATTGCAGCCACTTGTATCAAAATGAAGCACCATATTTTTGAGAGTGTGAATCGATAACTGGTTGTGCCACTTTTGAAAAGGCCGAGTCGGTTCGGAGAGGAGAAACACCTGCTCAGGACAGGTGCCTCTATTAGATCACCTTTATAACTGAACAAGTAACTGGAGTGTTTCTTTTTTCGGTCGAAATTTCACAGTAGGCATTCCCAAAAAGGTTTCGTGTTTTCCTCAAAATCGCTTTAATTTTAACAATGAATCTACTTAAAATATATTCCAGTTTGAATGGAAAAAATTAATGATTTAGCAAAAAACTAATTGGGTACAAATTAAAAGTAGTTTTAAATTATATCAAATATTTCCCAAGCCTTTACGTTATGAACCCGCAATGATTAAGTAACAGCACCATCCCCTACATAGTTTATGAACATATATTGTTAAAAAAAATTAATTACACGTATATGAAAATTCTCACAGATTTATTTCAATGCATTTGTAACTAATTTCAGAATATCATTTTTTTTTAAACATAAAACTTTGTAAATGAGATAAAGCTGGTGCTAATGACCCCAGCAGTCGATGCACCGGAAAAAAAATTAGATAAAGCCCCAAAGAACCGAAATTCATTCAAGCATTAACAGGTTTGTGATTAGAATGTATAAAATAAGTTTTGGTTCAAGGCTAAAATTCATCATTATTTCAATAGACAAAATTAAGTAATATTTGTAAGAATCAAAATCCTTTAATTAATTAACAGTTTTAGTGACTAATTTAGTTTAAAGGACGTTCTGTGTTTCTATAATGACAATTATAACATACTTTTCTTGTTTAAAACTAATTTGAATATATTATTCGTAGAAAAATAAAAATAATCGGTATTATGAATTTTATTGAATTCAATAATTTTCAATAATCTTGAATTTTTTAATATTTTTTTAAATTATATTTTATCGGTAATTAACACGTATTGTGAATAACTCTTAAAATTGGTTAAAAACTAGCTCTTTTATTTCATTAAGTTTAATATTGTGAGGTTTTTACTTACATACTTGGAGCTATTTTTTGCAGCAGGGCTGAGAATTGTGACACTTAGAATTTCACTTAGAATTTCCTCCTTTACACATTTACACTTTTTACTCTGACACTAAGGGTGCGTTTACACTTGATATTTCTGGCTGGAAATATATATCACGATATATGTCGCGATATAAGTGTCGGATAGATATTCTCTTGCAAGTTTACGTACGGACAGAAATAGCTAGACATTTATGTCATGGATATGTATAGGACGGTTCTCGCTTTGCAATAAATGTCCGGCCTGTTTACACTCAGACATATATGTCCTGTCTAGTCCATTCTGCTTGGTATAGAAGTTTCGGCAATATAGCTAGAAACCAAGATATTTCTGTCTGACATTTATTTCTCTCTTTATAATCAGCGTATTCATCTGACGGTATAGAAGTGTCGACACTTATTGCTCGGGATAGAAATATATATCTCAGAAATAAATTGCTCATTGGTTTCATAGTCGCAATTTCTGTCTGATATAAATTTCCTGCAATAACTAGCAAGTGTAAACCCACCCTTAGTCTTGCATGAACACCTCACGGAACCTTGCCCGCTGCCTGATGATAGGGCTGTAGCTGCAGTTCGGAGTGCAGTTTCTTCATCGGGAACGTCTTCAACTCGCAGTAATAAAATTTATAACAACTTTGTCTGGCCGGAATTTTGTTTTTGTTTCCCCTGTTTATTAAATTACGTGTAAATAATTCATAAACTTTTACAATTGAACATAAAATAATGTTTTATTTTTCATCTAACTTAATATCAGCACTGATATCGTTGAAATTGAATATTCAAAACCTGATTAGACTTGAAAAAAAATCAGACTGACGTCTTCAAAACGTAAATTTATCATAATTTAACAATGAGATTAATGAAAATAATATGGTTTTTGAATCATTTGAAAATAGATTTTGATTTTTTCCAAGTCTAATCAGGATTTAAATGTTTAATTTCAACGACGTCAGTGCTGATATTAAGTTAGATGAAAAATAAAATATTATTTTATGTTCAATTGTAAAAGTTTGTGACTTATTCACACGTAATTTAATAAACAGGTGAAACAAAAAAACAAAATTCTAGCCAGACAAAGTTGTTTTAAATTTTATTAGCTTTCATTTAAAAAAAAAAAAAAAAAAAAAAAAAAAAAAATGCTTTGAAATCGGTTAAGATTTGGAGGCTGTAGCCTTTATTGAAACACGAAAAGTCGTTTGGCCCCACTATACGCGTCCGCCCCTAGTCACTCCTACAAGCTACGAATCCTGTCTTTCATACTTTGCCTAAAGCGCAGTAGGCATTCTATAGAATACCTAGGGAAAGTATGAAATTCGCTTTGTTTAATACATTGCCGGCTGGATTTAAGCATTTAATATAATGCCTAGACATTCTATTCCATGCGCCTGATTTTATACTTTGCCGATTGCATATATATATATTAAATAGATTTGCAGCTCTCAGGAAGTTCAGGACTTGGGCTTAATTCATGGTTGGCATGATGCTGAGTCCTCTGCTCAAGAGAAACTCAGTGCCCTTCAACGCCTAATGAAACATCGATACGCCTTGGGATTTGAGATTCTTGGCCAATTTGTGGATCCTCATCTGTTGGTATAGGATTTTTATTACTCTCACCTTTTTCTGAGAAACTCATCGTTTTATTGTTGTTCCTAACCTTAAGGATCCTTCGTGTCAGAAGGACAACTTTCTGTGTCAGAGTTTATCAAGCCCCAGGAGCGTTTTCGACAATTAATGTGTCCACATCACTAACGGCCACAATACTTTACTTTTTCATCCACAGGTAGGATAAAAGTCCGACTCGCAGGAACTGCAGCATCTTAGCGCGGTTCCGTTCATGTCCCTAGTGCCATTTGATAAGCTTAGAAAAGAAATAAACTTATTTTTTTTATATATCTCGTGAAAATTGTCAAAATCCTCTCGAACATCTCGAATAAAAGTGATATTAAGGCGTCAGGGACACCGACAGTAGCTAACTTTTACACAGAAGCGGAAATTACAGAATCTGGCTCTCATTCTAAAGCAAAGCTCTATAAATCAATACAAAATATGCCTAATAAAGCCTTTCTAGAGGATACAGAAGCATGGGCGTATATGAGGGGGGGGCTGATGGGGCTGCAGCCCCTCCCGAAATTTTGAATTCATGATAAAAACTTCTCGTAAAACCCTTAAAAATAAATTAAATAAGATCACTTAGTTCATAAAACATATTTTATTTTACGTGCAATAGCGTTTTAGTTGCCTAAAACTATTCCAAGCTCTAAATATTTAGTATTCCATACCCTGGAAATGGTCTCAGCCCCCCCCCCGAAATTGTTTTTATATACGCCCATGTACAGAAGGATCAAGAAGAAGTACACAAGATTGAGTAGAATACCCTGCCTAATATAGCCTATATAGAATAATATGCCGAATAAAACGTATCTAGTAAATACACAAGGACAAATAAAAGTCTTGACGAATAACAAGTCAAAAAAAAAAACTTTATTTAACAAAATAAAACAAAGTTTAGTTGCCCAACTACAATAGAATAATAGACCTAATTAAGTCTACGGAGTAGACACAAATGGACCAAAAACAAGTCTTGTGGAATATTGATTTTTTTCTAATTAAATACTTTTTATCAATATTTAGTATATAACCTTTGTTGAAAATTATTGATTGCTAATTGATGAATCGGTTTACAACTAAGTAGTCTTTATGAATATTTAGTATATAACCTATTTTTGGATCTGTGTTTTTGGGGTGCTCTCCGCCTAGGCTTTGTGTATTTGTGTCGGCAGATACCTGGGGTATATTTACAGCTCTTGAGGATTAACTCTTAGCAGGTAAATTTCCTGCGGCCCCATTGTGTTCTACGGGCATTGAACCGCCATATACGCTCATAGTATCTAACCGTTGTGAAGTTTATTTTTTGGATTTAGGACTTAATATACATATGTAGACTAAATCATAGCAAGAAGTAATCCTCCGTCGTCGGTTCTTAACTATGTAGACTCGCTAATGTTATCCAATCTTAGATACATCGTATTTAAAATCCTCAGCAAAAACACGACATTTCATCAGAATCCCCTGCTGAATAAAACTTATATAGAATAATATGCAAAATAAAGCCTATCTAGTGGATAAAAATAGAGGAAAAAAGCCGTTCGTGGTGGTAGAAAATCTTAAAAGTATTTCGCTCAGAAATCTCCGAAATATTGTCACTAATTTTACGTATCCTGTTTTATAGCCAAAAAGATTTATATTCTATAATCAATAAGAAAAACCTACTAACAATAAAAAACTATGGGTAACAGATGAAAATAGGGAATACCAAGAATAATTCTAAAGAACGAAATAAACACCAGTACTGTAATCTAGATATTCATACGGCATCATCGAATTCTAACAAACAAAATATTGATTCTAATTATACGTATCCTGTTTTATTGACAAATACATTTGACTACTATAAGCAATTAAAAACACTAGGGAATATGCCAAAGAACTCAGAGTAGGAGCCTCGACAGTTTCAAGACATTTGAAGGAAATCGACAAATCCAAAGCTGACATTACTTCGCTTATTCAAAACTTTCTTTAGAACCTTTCTTGTAGACCATTTAGTAAGCTTTCGAATGGTAACCTTTCGCTTCCCAAGATTTTCAACCGTTTTCGAGATATTAAGAAATTATACGAAGTTCCCAAAACTTTTCATTATTTCTGACAACAGAAAATTGGTCTCATTTTACCTATCCTGTTTTACACACACATACATTTTCCTTACAAATACAACATAAGAAATTAAAGAAATAAAAAGCAATAAAAAACCAAGGGAAAGAGACAAAAATTACAAAAAGAACGACAAAAACCCGTTCATAAGAACAAAACAGACGTATTTGAAGTTTTAAGCATTTATTTCTCCGATTGACATAACCTAATCAAAAATAGTTTTAGAATCATTTTTGTAGAGAATTTAGTAAGCTTTCAAATAGTTTCAATCCACTTACCACGATTTCCCAACCGTGTTCGAGATATTAATGAAAGTATACGAAGTTTCCAAAACTTTTCATATCTGTTCATAAAATATTTTATTCTAACCCTTCCTTAACTCCAAACGTAACATAACTTTCAACATATTAGTTTTAATGAAAGTAGAACATGCACATAATGTTTCAACTGAATCCCGTTATTCTAAGTACCCAAACCAAAAACGGTATTCAAAAACTATTTTTCCAATTTTCTCGACAACGGTTAAAGCTATCGCCTTGAAAATGGTTTCATTCGTTTTTCTAGCCCAAGAAGCCTATAAAACGAGTACTTACAAGTTTATGAACTCAAAAACGTAAGCGTTACGATTTTTTCTGCGCGAATTTCGCCCCAAACGCCATCTTCCAGTGGGCGGATTTTGCTGGTTAACGAACTTGACCTTTCAAATTGGACGACAGATTTTTGTACCAAATTTCATCAAAATCGGACCATTCGTCTTCTATTTAGAGAGCGAACAGACAAATATATATATATATATATATATATATATATATATATATATATATATATATATATATATAAATAAATATATACATATATATATATATACAAATTTGAACCACCGTTATTTTCGGTTTCTAGGGGTTCTGAAACGCAAAATTTTCTAGTCGGCACTTCCGGATTGTTTCATTGTATCAACCTTATAAGCGGGGTTCCTCCCTATGGGGGAGGGAGGAACCGCGCTAAAAATTAATTGAGAACCTGTCAAGATCCTTACAGTTGGAACATTTATTTCTGCAACTTTCGCGCTTGTGACACGTGTAATTATGAGCCAGCTCTATTGGGCAAGGAATGCCGCCGGAGGAGGAAAATATGGAAGTAGAACTCATATCGGCTGAGCCGTGAGAATTTCCCTGTGAAGAACACTGTGTGAGTTAAATCTGTGAGAATACGAAACCTTTCTCATTGTTTCCTATATCCATCTTCAATTCACTCGCATTCATATCTCGGAGTACTATTAGTGGAGATAAAGAAACAATCAAGAAGTACTCACAGGAAATGTCGACGTTTCATAACTCATAGGCCAAGAAAGAACAGGTCTTTCGAATGTGTGTATATATATATATATATATATATATATTCCTCCTACTTCCCGGCGTATATCACCAGTGGTGCGGTTTTTTAAACCACAAATTTCCTCCTGCATACAGCTGAGTCCCTTAGGTGGTACATGATGTTTGTTCGTTAGCTGAAAGCAAAATGTCTATGTGTATGTAGTTATGCTTTCAGCTAACGAATATGCATTATCTACCACCTGAGAAAGTCGGCAGTTAAGCTGGAAAAATGAATGGTTAAAAAAACCTGACCTCTGGTGACGCATTGCGGCAAGTAGGAGGATATGCAATTATCCATCGAAGAAGTTTGAAATAGTAACATGTTCACTGCCACAATAATTTTATGGATTACGAAGTTGACTATCGGAGTCGAGAGCAAAAAAAAGGCGTCCTTACTAATAACGCAGCCGCCTACGACATTCCTTGTACTCAGATCCAAAATAACCAATTATATAATTTATGGCAATCAATGTGTTAACCTCCAACATATCACCGCTCCATAACAGCCAAAACGTATCACTCGTGTCTCCTTACTAGCTCAAACGTAAAACTCTTTACTCCATATAAGCCCCAAAATATTATACTTTACTTCATATTAGCTCCGACGTTTTGCTCCTTATTCCTTATCAGCCCCAACATAACATTCATTAATTCATAATACCTACAAAATATTTCTCTTTACACCATATTTGCCAGGACATATTGCCCTTCACTTCATATTAGCTCCGACGTTTTGCTCCTTATTCCTTATCAGCCCCAACATATCATTCTTGAATTCATAATACCTACAACATATTTCTCTTTACACCATATTTGCCAGGACATATTGCCCTTCACTTCATATTAGCTCCGACGTTTTGCTCCTTATTCCTTATCAGCCCCAACATATCATTCTTGAATTCATAATACCGTCAACATATTTCTCTTTACACCATATTTGCCAGGACATATTGCCCTTCACTTCATATTAGCTCCGACGTGTTACTCCTTATTCCTTATCAGCCCCAACATATCATTCTTGAATTCATAATACCTACAACATATTTCTCTTTACACCATATTTGCCAGGACATATTGCCCTTCACTTCATATTAGCTCCGACGTTTTGCTCCTTATTCCTTATCAGCCCCAACACATCATTCATTAATTCATAATACCTACAACATATTACTCTTTACACCATATTTGCCAGGACATATTGCCCTTCACTTCATATTAGCTCCGACGTTTTGCTCCTTATTCCTTATCAGCCCCAACATATCATTCTTGAATTCATAATACCTACAACATATTTCTCTTTACACCATATTTGCCAGGACATATTGCCCTTCACTTCATATTAGCTCCGACGTATTACTCCTTATTCCTTATCAGCCCCAACATATCATTCTTGAATTCATAATACCTACAACATATTTCTCTTTACACCATATTTGCCAGGACATATTGCCCTTCACTTCATATTAGCTCCGACGTTTTGCTCCTTATTCCTTATCAGCCCTAACACATCATTCATTAATTCATAATACATACAACATATTACTCTTTACACCATATTTGCCAGGACATATTGCCCTTCACTTCATATTTGCTCCGACGTTTTGCTCCTTATTCCTTATCAGCCCCAACATATCATTCTTGAATTCATAATACCTACAACATATTTCTCTTTACACCATATTTGCCAGGACATATTGGCCTTCAAATCATATTAGCTCCGACGTATTGCTCCTTATTCCTTATCAGCCCCAACATATCATTCTTGAATTCATAATACCTACAACATATTTCTCTTTACACCATATTTGCCAGGACATATTGCCCTTCACTTCATATTAGCTCCGACGTTTTGCTCCTTATTCCTTATCAGCCCCAACATATCATTCTTGAATTCATAATACCTACAATATATTTCTCTTTACACCATATTTGCCAGGACATATTGCCCTTCACTTCATATTAGCTCCGACGTATTACTCCTTATTCCTTATCAGCCCCAACATGTCATTCTTGAATTCATAATACCTACAACACATTTCTCTTTACACCATATTTGCCAGGACATATTGCCCTTCACTTCATATTAGCTCCGACGTTTTGCTCCTTATTCCTTATCAGCCCCAACACGTCATTCATTAATTCATAATACCTACAACATATTTCTCTTTATACCATGTTTGCCAGTACATATTGGCCTTCAATTCATATTAGCTCTGACGTATTACTCCTTATTCCTTATCAGCCCCAACACATCATTCATGAATTCATAATACCTACAACATATTACTCTTTACACCATATTTGCCAGTACATATTGGCCTTCCCTTCATATTAGTTCTGACGTATTACTCCTTATTCCTTATCAGCCCCAACACATCATTCATGAATTCATAATACCTACAACATATTACTCTTTACACCATATTTGCCAGTACATATTGGCCTTCCCTTCATATTAGTTCTGACGTATTACTCCTTATTCCTTATCAGCCCCAACATATTATTCTTGAATTCATAATACCTACAACATATTACTCTTTACACCATATTTGCCAGTACATATTGGCCTTCCCTTCATATTAGTTCTGACGTATTACTCCTTATTCCTTATCAGCCCCAACATATTATTCTTGAATTCATAATACCTACAACATATTACTCTTTACACCATATTTGCCAGTACATATTGGCCTTCCCTTCATATTAGTTCTGACGTATTACTCCTTATTCCTTATCAGCCCCAACATATTATTCTTGAATTCATAATACCTCCAGGATATTACTCTTTACACCATATTTACCAGGAGATATTATTCTTTACTTCAAATTAGCTAAGATGTATATTATTATTAACCTTTACATCATAGCAGATCCTATATAATATCCTTCAGCCCCAGCATATGGCTTTCTTGACAACTTTCCCACCATGGTGGGTTCCTGACGAAGACCATGAATGTAACATCGACAAACAACATTGCCCCAAGCAAGTCCGGGTCAGGGCTGGGGCAAGAATCATTATTCTCTAACGACTTCTCAAATCGAACCCCACGAATATTAAATTGTTACTGAATATCCAAACCAAAAACAAATTAATAAATGGGCATTAAGGCATGAAACATTTTAACTATTGTACTTACAGAATCGGTCTTAAAAAATACAATTCAATTTTCTTGTTATATTCACTATTAAAATTGCCTGTATATTGTCCTTTTTCATCTTAGAATTAGAATTATAAATCTTTTGAATTTCACTTTGACCAAAGGTCAAAAAATAAAAAGTTTGGCAAACTTCATTTTTCCTTACATTTTTCACAACCTTTTGGTGCCTCTTAAGGGGAACATGTTATAAATATAAAACACCTTGCAGCCTCAACATGAGGATGTCTTTCAGCCCATACCAGTCTGGACGTGGCCCTACTAGTGGAAGGGTCTCTTTCTTATGTTCGAGGAATCGTTGTTGGGAGGAATGCTGTAGGGGTTCAGTTGTTTGAAATCTTAGTAAAACTAAATTGTTTATAAGAAAATTTGTTCTTTTTGTGCCGATGTTTTGGCTTTAAATTCAAGCCTTTATCAAGGAGACGAGAAGGCTATGCCTCACGGATGTAAAATCATTTCACATCCTTCAGGCATAGTACTGCCACTTCTCATGTCCCTCACGAAAAATTTAATATATAAACATTTATGTTATGTTAAGATGACACACGATCGAGCCCCGCCAATATCTGTTGTTTGTGCTTAGTATATTACACATTGTTTAACTATTATATGATTTTTTTTGCTATTGTTTTGTGGTTAAACCTTATTTTAGGATTGCACATAAGATGTGGTCCATGTTTTTATTTGGTCGAAATCCACCTTGCGCGTGATAGAAAAATCTCCCGGATGAGCAACCCAATATGCAAGCGGCTACTTTCACACGTTCCAATTCCTTAAGTGACAAGCATGACATTCGGGAAAAAATATTCGATTATCTAAGGTCGGTGGAAGCAGTCTTTCGTTATTTTTTTTTTTTTTTAGAAAAGCAGTTCGCTAAAAAGTATTAAAAGAAGTTTATTAGAAATTGTTGACTGAAATTGGAGGCGAGTACTATTCATGCTTCAGTGGCTGTAAAAATTACTCAATAAGATGGATAGAGATGAATATTTTTTACACGTACGACCAACGAATCTGTGATTTACACGTTTTCTTCAATTTCTCTAAATACGTTTCGGATTAAAAGTAAGTGGAAGGTAATCATTCGAAGTTTCAAAATGTCCTAATGAATCTTTTGATTGGACAGTGCAAGTAAATGAAAAAAACAATTATGTTTTGCTCTTATATTTTGCTCTCAAAGACAGAATTGCTCTTGGAACAGTGTTATGGTATTTTCGCCTTAGCTTTTCCATGTGAATGAAAACTGCATCAGCCTCCAATTATCTGAGCATCTGGCTGTACCGTACTCTCGATAGTACTCTCGATTTGTATAGTATTTTACCAAAGGTGTATTTTAGGGCAATGTTTCTATTTATTAATGATTCTTCAACTGACCCTTTTTTCCAATCTTCTTATTTTCGTGGTAGGCGGAAGGTCAATTAATAAAAACTTCACTATACAGTATCACCAAATTTATTCCGTCCGTACATGATTCACACCTTTATTGGTGCCTCTTCAGGGGAAAAATTACATATATAAAACTTACAGCCTCAATCTGAGGAGGATAACCTTCCACCAGTACGGCCACGTCTAGAATGATCATGGTCTGAAAGAATCCAAAATGGCGAAATATAATCAGCTGATCCATAATCGATTTGTCAAACATTTAAAATTTAAAATTAATTTCCAGAAGAAATATAGTCTTAAAAATTAAAACCATCTTCCCACCTTCTAATTAAAACATATTTTTACCTTTTGTTAAATAAATTAATAAAAATCGTATTCAAATGTAATATTTCTGTTTTTTTATTTACCACTTTTTTCCTATTTTTTATGATATGGATATTTTCCTTAATTCTTCTTCTCATTCTATTTCTCTCTTTACCTAATGTACTAATATTTTCAAAATCGAAACTATGTTTATATTTTATAGCATGATAAGCCAACGCTGTCTTATTCTCTCCTTTATCAATAGAGAATAAGACAGCGTTGGGAAGGTGGGAAGATGGTTTTAATTTTTAAGTCTATATTTCTTCTGGAAATTAATTTTAAATTTTAAATGTTTGACAAATCGATTATGGATCAGCTGATTATATTTCGCCATTTTGGATTCTTTCAGACCATGATCATTCTAGACGTGGCCGTACTGGTGGAAGGTTATCCTCCTCAGATTGAGGCTGTAAGTTTTATATATGTAATTTTTCCCCTGAAGAGGCACCAATAAAGGTGTGAAACATGTAGGGACGGAATAAAGTTGGTGATACTGTATAGTGAAGTTTTTATTAATTGACCTTCCGCCTACCACGAAAATATTTATTAATGGATAAATTTGTACCTGTCATGTGTGAGCTTCTTGTAGTTTTTATGACTGTGGTTTCGCCATGTTAGTCTTGTGTTTAGATATATTCCGAGATAGCGTATATTCTGCTCCTTTGGAGTCCGGAGAATTGAGTGATTCATTTAGTCATTTTCTGACTGAAAAAAAAAAAACTTTACATGATTATTCAACTGGGCTTATCCGGTTTCGAAAATGGGAACTTCAACCATTTTCGAAAATGGGAACTTCAACCATTTTCGAAACCGGGATAATACCTAATCTTGCTTTGTGCTGTATCTTGCAAGTGAAGAATCGCTTCGGTGTGGTTGGTGCTCTTCGCGATGATGAGTGTCGTTTACGTAGGTGGCGAGGGCAGAGTTGCCAGGCTGAGATATATAACTGCGGTTCGAGATGTAGAGCAATGGGCTGAGTATGTCCCCCTGCGGTACACCAGCTTTGATAGTTTTCTTCGTCCTTCACCCTCCCTTGGAATTTCTTGACACGAAAAAATGATGGTGTAAAGATAAACAAGAGGCTTGTTATGAAATGCAAATATTATAAAAATTGAGGAAATAGGTGTAAAGTTAATAAAACTTCATGTCAGAATTTAAATATATTTATATATGATTAATAAATATATTTAATGTGTAAAGTAAAGTTTTATTGACCTTACACCTATTTCTAGGGCATATTTTATAAATAAAAATGCTTGCAGCCTTATCATAAAGAACAGAACCTTCCCCCAGTTTGGCTACGTCAATACTTGCCTTTGACTGAATGAATCCAATATGGCGGACATAAGTCAGGTTATCAGTAATCACTGTCATTAAAATTTTGATTTTAAAATGTTATAAAAATATAGATTTTCACGCGGTGACTCGAAAGAAAAGGGACATCTTTAACTATTTTTAGTAAAATTGAAAACCTTTTCGTTTTGTTTCGAACACTCAAAATGTCACACTGACTTGAAACATTTTCACATGTCAAATATTCATCAAAACTAAGATTTATGAATTTTTGTTACCATTGTAGTCGTGGAAGTATTAGTAAACAAAACTTTATCCCCACAAATGAGCAGTTCTGGACCTAAGAAATCTCAGTCGAAAACGATACTCGGATGTGGAAAATCCAATGAAACCAATTCGAAACCCATATCTATAACCGTTCTTGTGAGAAACGAAAATGTTCGTTTTGATTACTCCAAAATGACGGGTTGAGTTGGTTGTTTTCCAAGACGTTTAACATTGATCAAAACTGAGATATATATTTTTATAACGTTCGAAATTGTGAAAGTATTAGAAAAATGATTGAATACACAGGCCGTTTTAGACCTTTTGTAATTTTTTTTTATATTGTTCGAATGCGGCTGCTAAATCATGTTAAGTTGAAAGTAATCATTTTCCTCTAAGCACCCTACAAAAAGGCCCAGGCAGAAGTCCCAAAATACCTTCTCAGGTGAAGAAATAGATACTTGGAAGTTTTGAAGGTTATGGGTTCGTTCAAAGGTTTCCAAAGCACACCAGATAAAAGTGTTATACGTAAACAAGCTATAATGACCCAGTTCCAGTGAGTGGGTCTACTAGTTTTAAGGTGTTGCCTAGAATTTTGACGTCATTGACCGCATGATCACATATCCTTCGTGCTCTAGGGTGGGTGTTCGTCCAAGTCCCTTAGGCCCACTGCTCTCTTATGTAGCCATGCATGAGAATGGTTTCGGGTCCTTCACATTTCTCACAAATTGGTGGGTAGAAAATGCGAAGGAGGTTGAGCGACTGGCCCGCGCATTGATCAAGCCACGGCCTACACGTCCACACCTGGGGATTCTAATCCCACTGGACTGGCTTTTTCCTTTTAGTATTTAATCGTACGCCCTTTTTTTGAGCCTCCTTAATCCACAAATGCGGGCTATTTAAACCTCTGGTCAAAAATGTAATTTATGTTTAATAAAATACATCACCGGTGATGTAATGAAATTGTTAAAAGAACACAACAAAAGCAATTTCAACAAGGTGTGAATGAAGCACAAATCCAAATATTGGGGATTTTTAAAGAATATTATTTTCTTTTATTTATATTAATGTTTACTTCAAAGGAGAGACTATTGTTAACATTTTCAACACTCACTTGAACATCTCGAATGAAAGCGATATTAAGGCGTCAAGACACAGAAAATTGACATTAGCCAATTTATACAGAAGCGGAAACACAATCCGGCTCTCCCTATTCTAAAGCATGGCTCTATAAGTCAATTCAAAATAAAAACATACCTCTCATTTTTACTTATCATGTTTTATTGAAAAAGATGCAATAAAAATAACAACAACTAATTAAAAACTAAGGCAAACTGTGTAAATAAAGTCCGACTCGCAAGAACTGCATCATCTTAGCGCAGTTCCTGTTCATATCCCTATTCTCATTTGAAAAGCATAGAATAGAAACAGATAATATTTTCCTTGGCCTTTGTTCAAAGGGTTTTATGGCTATACCTGGGGTCAGGTCCGCAGGACCCTAGAATCCTCTTCTACCGATACTTCATTTCATACGTTTCAATGAATTGGAAAATATCAAATATTTTCACACATTCCTGTATTCTTTTACTATAGTAATAATTCTACAGATAAAATCAATTAAAAAATAAAATAAAAAAACCAACAGCATAAAGGCAATTGAAAATATTCAAAAGACGTCAACGAATCTTTTTCTCTTGGCAAGCTATATTTCTAACAATGAATTGTTTTTCTTATTTTGCCTAATCTGTTTTATTGTAAAATACATTATCGAACTATAAGCAATTAAAAAATAACAAGGAATAAAAACAGACAAAAAGAACAGTTCGAATAAGCGAAATCAATTACTTTAATGTTTTAAGCACTTATTTCTCCGATTGACATCGCCTAATCAAAACTTTCATCAGAACCTTTTTTGTAGAGCATTTAGTAAGCTTTCTAATGGTATTCTTTTGTTTGCCAAATTCTTAACCTTTTTCGAGATATTAAAGAAAATATACAAAGTTACCAAAACTTTTTATGTCTGTTAATAAAATATTTTATTCTAACCCTTCCTTAACTCCAAACGTAACCAAAATTTTAACATATTAGTTTTAATGAAAGTAGAACATGCACAAAAAGTTTCAACTGAATCCCATGATTCTAAGTACCCAAACCAAAAACGGTTTTCAAAAACTATTTTTCCAATTTTCTCGAAAACGGTTAAAGCTATCGCCTTGAAAATGGTTTCATTCGTTTTCCTAGCCCAAGAAGCCTATAAAAAGAGTACTTACAAGCTTATGAACTCAAAAACGTAAGCGTTACGATTTTTTCTGCGCGAATTTCGCCCCAAACTCCATCTTCCAGTGGGCGGATCTTGCTGGTTAACGAACTTGACCTTTCGTATTGGACGACTGATTTTTGTACCATATTTCATCAAAATCGGACCATTCGTCTTCGACCTAGAGAGCGAACAGACAAATATATATATATATATATATATATATATATATATATATATATATATATATATACAAATTTGAACCACCGTTATTTTCGGTCTCTAGGGTACTGAAACGCGAAATTTTCTTGTCGGCACTTCCGGATTGTTTCATTGTATCAACCTTATAAGCGGGGTTCCTCCCTATGGGGGAGGAAGGAACCGCGCTAAAAGATTCTGGTCACAAGAGATAATTATGATTACGAGTTCGTTAAGGAGTAAAATCGGCCTATCAGTAGGTGGGTTTACCGCACAAATTACAAATTTGCCATTATCTGCGTTATTTTTTTTTTAGCGCGGTTCCTCCCTCCCCCATAGGGAGGAACCCCGCTTATAAGGTTGATACAATGAAACAATCCGGAAGTGCCGACAAGAAAATTTCGCGTTTCAGAACCCCTAGAGACCGAAAATAACGGTGGTTCAAATTTGTGTATATATATATATATATATATATATATATATATATATATATATGTATATATTTATTTATATATATATATATATATATATATATATATTTGTCTGTTCGCTCATTTCTGGCTTCCCTGATGGTCCGATTTTGATGAAATTTGGTACAAAAATCTGTCGTCCAATTTGAAAGGTCAAGATCGTTAACCAGCAAAATCCGCCCACTGGAAGATGGCGTTTGGGGCGAAATTCGCGCAAAAAAAATCGTAACGCTTACGTTTTTGAGTTCATAAGCTTGTAAGTACTCTTTTTATATGCTTCTTGGGCTAGGAAAACGAATGGAACCATTTCCAAGGCGATAGCTTTAACCGTTTTCGAGAAAACTGAAAAAATAATTTTTGAATGCCGTTTTTGGTTTTTTTGGTTTGGGTACTTAGAATCATGGGATTCAGTTGAAACATTTACTGCATGTTCTACATTCATTAAAACTAATATGTTGAAATTTTGGTTGCGTTTGGAGTTAAGGAAGGGTTAGAATAAAATATTTTATTAACGGACATAAAAAAGTTTTGGTAACTTTGTATACTTTCCTTATATCTCGAAAAAGGTTGAGAATTTGGGAAACGGAAGAATACCATTAGAAAGCTTACTAAATGCTCTACAAAAAAGGTTCTAATGAAAGTTTTGATTAGGCGATTTCAATCGGAGAAATAAGTGCTTAAAACTTTAAAGTAATTGATTTCGCTTATTCGAACTGTTCTTTTTGTCTTTGATTTTGATACTTAAAATTATGGGATTCAGTTGAAACATTTTCTGCATGTTTGAATTTCATCAACACTAATATGTTAAAATTTTGGTTACGTTTGGAGCTAAGGAAGGATTAGAATAAAATATTTTATTAACAGACATGAAATGTTTTGGGAACTTCGTGTACATTCCCTAATATCTCGAAGACGGTTAAGAATATTGGTAAATGGAGGGTTACCATGCGAAAGCTTACTAAATGTTCTGCAAAAATGATTCTAAAACAATTTTTGATTAGGCTATGTCAATCGGAGAAATAAGTGCTTAAACTTTGAAGTAATTGATTTCGTTTATTCGAACGGTTCTTTTTGTTTGTTTTTATTCCTTGTTATTTTTTAATTGCTTATAGTTGGATAATGTATTTGACAATAAAACAGATTAAGAATTCATTGCTAAAAATTAGGCTGTACCGTATGAAATGTCAGTTTTGGATTTGTCGATTTCCTTCAAATGTCTTGAAACTGTCGAGGCTCCTACTCCGAGTTCTTTGGCATATTCCCTAGTGTTTTTAATTGCTTATAGTAGTCAAATGTATTTGTCTATAAAACAGGATACGTATAATTAGAATCAATATTTTGTTTGTTAGAATTCGAAGATGCCGTATGAATATCTAGATTACAGTACTGGTGTTGATTTCGTTCTTTAGAATTGTTCTAAGTATTCCCTTTTTTCATCTGTTACCCATAGTTTTTTATTGTTAGTAGGTTTTTCTTATTGATTATAGAATATAAATCTATTTGGCTATAAAACAGGATACGTAAAATTAGTGACAATATTTCGGAGATTTCTGAGCGAAATACTTTTAAGATTTTCTACCACCACGAACGGCTTTTTTCCTCTATTTTTATCCACTAGATAGGCTTTATTTTGCATATTATTCTATATAAGTTTTATTCAGCAGGGGATTCTGATGAAATGTCGTGTTTTTGCTGTGGATTTTAAATACGATGTGTCTAAGATTGGACAACATTAGCGAGTCTACATAGTTAAGAACCGACGACGGAGGTAGACTTCTTGCTATGATTTAGTCTACATGTGTATATTAAGTCCTAAATCCACAAAATAAACTTCACAACGGTTAGATACTATGAGCCAATATGGCGGTTCAATGCCCGTAGAAACAAGGGGGCCGCAGGAAATTTACCTGTTAAGAGTTAATCCTCAAGAGCTGTAAATATACCCCAGGTATCTGCCGACACAAATACAAAGCCTAGGGTACGGTACAGAGAGCAACATAATGATATCATTCACCAAAATTTCTTAAACTATACTAGATTCTGAAATAGCACAGTTCCAAACATAGGTTATATACTAAATATTCATAAAGACTACTTAGTTGTAAACCGATTCATCAATTAGCAATCAATAGTTTTCAACAAAGGTTATATACTAAATATTGATAAAAAGTATTTAATTAGAAAAAAAACAATATTCCACAAGACTTGTTTTTGGTCCATTTGTGTCTACTCCATAGACTTAATTAGGTATATTATTCTATTGTAGTTGGGCAACTAAACTTTGTTTTATTTTGTTAAATAAAGTTTTTTTTCTTGACTTGTTATTCGTCAAGACTTTTATTTGTCCTTGTGTATTTACTAGATAGGTTTTATTCGGCATATTATTCTATATAGGCTATATTAGGCAGGGTATTCTACTCAATCTTCTGTACTTCTTCTTGATCCTTCTGTACATGGGCGTATATAAAAACAATTTCGGGGGGGGGGGGGCTGAGACCATTTCCAGGGTATGGAATACTAAATATTTAGAGCTTGGAATAGTTTTAGGCAACTAAAACGCTATTACACGTAAAATAAAATATGTTTTATGAACTAAGTGATCTTATTTAATTTATTTTTAAGGGTTTTACGAGAAGTTTTTATCATCAATTCAAAATTTCGGGAGGGGCTGCAGCCCCCTCAGCCCCCCCCCCTCATATACGCCCATGCTTCTGTATCCTCTAGAAAGGCTTTATTAGGCATATTTTGTATTGATTTATAAAGCTTTGCTTTAGAATGAGAGCCAGATTCTGTAATTTCCGTTTCTGTGTAAAAGTTAGCTACTGTTGGTGTCCCTGACGCCTTAATATCACTTTTATTCGAGATGTTCGAGAGGATTTTGACAATTTTCACGAGATATATAAAAAAAAATAAGTTTATTTATTTTCTAAGCTTATCAAATGGCATTAGGGGCATGAACGGAACCGCGCTAAGATGCTGCAGTTCCTGCGAGTCGGACTTTTTTTATATTGCAACGAAATTGTATTCTTTGTTTTCATCTGAAAAGAAAAAATTTGTTGCAGAGGTAAAATAAATCAGTTCATTAGGATGGGAAGAAGAGTTATAGCGGACACAAATTACGAATTTGCCAATACCACCCGTATTTTGTGTTATATTTCAAGGAAACTCTGTGTACGTTGTGAGTATCTAAAGAGAGGATCAACATTGCGTATAACCACCATTTTGTAGTTTTAAGCTTAAATGTCATTTTTGGCCTTTATTTTTTTTAAGTCTCGGTTTCAGCAGTTTAGTCAATATTTACACCTGTTGGCCGTCTCGGTTTTTCTTCCAAGTCCACCATCATTTCTCTAAAAACGCGCAATTTAGTATGATTATGAAAAACATCCCGTACAGCCTGAAGTAATCGGTGGGAAGCCCGGAAAAGGCTGACCGTAAGTAAGTTCTATTTATAATTCTGCAAGTCAGGTCTTATAAGACTTCATTCGTCATTATATCCCCAATTACATTACCACTTTTAGAAACTTTTTCAAGGTGGGCATTTCAAATTTTATTAACATACACATAACAAACTCGAGAAGGGTTTGCACAAACATTGATCATTGAATATTCGCCCATTAGGAGATTCAGAAGTAAATGAGACTTCACGGGTTTTCTGAGGGCTTGACAATGAGCTAAAACTGCCATGCAATAATTTATTTTGTAGCCACAATTAATTATTATATAAAGTTAATTAATCTTGATTCTATGTAATAATAAAGCACAGCTGATGAGTAACGTACTAAGATTAAAAAAATATTTATCCGATAGACTATCAAAAATTACATGAGCACTATTTTTGTAGGAAATTTAATAAGCTTTCGATTTGTTACATTCCGCATCCAGAAATTATATGAATCTATTAAAACTTTTATTGTCTATTAAAACATTTTTTTTAATACTTCCTTAGCTCCGAACATAACTAAACTTTATATATCTTATTTTACATGAATGCCAAAGGTCGGGAAATATTTTCAAATGAATCAATTATTTTGGTAATCAGGCGTTCCTTATATTCACTTTTTTCGAAAACAGTTATAGATATCGCATTCAAAATGGTTTCATTCGATTACCCACATCAAATTACCTTCAAAAGGTATAACTGAAAGACAATGAAAGAAAACTGTAAGCACTACGATTTTTTTCGCTGGTTCCGGTGGTCGGATTCTGCTACTTAACAAATTCGGCCTTTTTATTTTAGGCAAAGTATTTTTAGTTTTAAATTGGCACCCAAATTCATCAAAATCGGCCTTTGTTTGAGGATGCGAGAGCATGATCATACTAACACACACACATATATACAGGGTGTCCCGTAAATGTCTAGTCATATTTTGGGAGGTGATAAAGGAACCTTAGGGGAACAAAAAATGTTATGTGACGATTTTCCAAATTCTCACACATAAGGTAGAAAACGACATTTTATTGTTTTTTTCGGAACAAACGTGGATTTTAGAAGAATAATTGTTGTAGCTCCGTCCCAGGTTGTTGTACTAGAAAGAAAGTGAGACCAATCGAAAGCTGAGTAAATTTACTATGAAACTAGTTAGGAGCAAACATAAAAATGAATGAATTTAAGTATGTCTATCTTACCAAAAGAAAGCTATTCTAAATTTCCTGACTTTTTCTTAATATTTCTTACCAGCGTTACTCCTCAATGGGCTGGATCTGAGATTTCCGGGTTTCAGAAAACCTTCTTCATTTAACCAGCTTTCTATTCATGTATGACAACCCTGTGTTATTGAAGCAAGTGAACGATTTAGGAACAAAAGTTTATAAAAAAATATGGATCTGTGAAAAGAAAATTATTTTTTTCCCCCCTCAGTTGTATATATATAGGGTGTCCCAGTATATGTGTCCACCCCCTTTTCCTCCTAGAGTTGTTGGAATTTCGAAATGAAACTTGGTAGGTCCTAGTTATGTTGCATGAGGTTTCTTTTAAAGGTTTAGTTGACTTTGTAACATTCTCCAGTTTTTCTCCAGCGCATCTAACTCTTGACTTTCTAATGGCGGCAGGTATTTTTTATGACGAATTCTATGACTGAATATTTTTTATAACTAAGACCAACCAAGTTTCATTTCGAAATTCCAACAACTCTAGGAGGAAAAGGGGGTGGACACATATACTGGGTCACCCTGTATATATATATATATATATATATATATATATATATATATATATATATATATATATATATAAGGCCGACTCGTAGGAACTGCGTCCTCTTAGCGCGTTTCCATTCCCCTTAGTGTAAGTAGTAAAGCTTGGAATAGAAACAGTTACTATTTTGATTTGATATTTAGTGAAAACTGTAAACACCTACACCAATAATGTAGTAATGTGAGAATTTAAGCTCCACAAAGCACATGATACTGGCGTAACCTAACTCTAATTGGGAATTACTCACACCGTCTCCACGACTTAAGCATTATTACAAACAAGGGGTCTTTTTGCGAAGACCACATCCAGTTACTTTTGAAGTAGCAGTAGTGATTTATAACAGTTACTCGTACTCGCTGATAAGCTTACTGATTAGCTTATAGGTTCTTTGCTGGTTATCTACTACTTCTTGACTCGTTATCTACGGTTATAATTCATATTAGATAATGGCAAGCAATATTTATTAATAAAAAGGTTAATATGATCAAAATCAATTCTCTCAACTATGAAATAAGTTATTAAGCTTTAAAGTTGACTGTTTTGCAGGTTATGAAGGATAACAAACAACGTTATTTGTAAACAAACATATTTTATTCCTTTTCTCTCTCTCTTTTTTTGATATTTTACATTTATTAGGCATTACATGCTATGCGTTTCCGCTCGCTACGCTACGCTCCGCTCGCTCAAGAAAATATCAAAACCCTAGTCAATCCAACTCCCAATTAATAGAATTATATTAATTGTAGCGACTCTAGTCTATCCAACTCGCTAAAATTAATAGGATTCCATTAATTTTTCCCAGTAAGAAACCAATCCCTTTTACTTTGTCAGGAACATCGCGAACTAATTGTAAAAGACTCATTTTTCTCACAAACATAAGCAGAGCTTTTTCATAAACAAAAGCTAATTCACTGTTGAAGGTTACTTTACTCCCAGCAAGAACGAATGCAATTGGTCATCGGAATCCTCCAATAGGAAGGCAAAGGAGTTATGCGCATGCGCTAAATCACTGATACAATCACTACTGCTACTTCAAAAGTAACTGGATGTGGTCTTCGCAAAAAGACCCCAAACAAGTTTTTCATTTACTTGCTTGTTTTTGCTGAAAAATTCATTTTAGTGGTTTTAAATACATTAAAAAATATATCTATAACTAAAACTGAGGAAACATTGAAAAAACGCCCGTTCAAACGAACGAAACCAGAACTTTCGACTTTTTAGCACCGATTTCTCTGAGTAGGATTGCTCTATCGAAAATTGCATAATAATATTTTACCCTTCTACTTACGACGATGTCCCAAATGTTTCCAAAAAAATTAAGAAAATCGTGTGTTACTATAACATATTTTTTTCTAATACTTCCTCAACACGAAACGTAACAAAAATGTTTATATAGTTTTTTTTAATGAATATCGACCATTTACACAACCCAAATCATCCGTTAACCCGTCTCTAGTAACCAAAATTTAAGTCCTAGTTGTTTCCACTTTTCTCGAAAAGGGCTATAGATATATCCTTAAAAGTGGTTTCATTTTATTTCCCAGATTAAGAAACCTATAACAAGTCTACCTAAAAGCCTATGAACACAAAAACTCAAGCACTGCGAGTTTCGCATAAATTCCACCAAAATGAATGTTCCAGCAGACGGATTCGGCTGGTTACCGATCTTGACCATATAAATCATGAAGTTTGTATTAAATTTTATAATTTGGACGGATTGAGTCATAGGGACGACGTCATAGGCGAGTATCCTCCCTATCGAGAGGGGGGAAACGCGCTAAAAAATAGTAACCCAAAAGTGAGAAATAACAACATGTGATGCCAAGTATTTTTACGCATTATATGCTCGAATCACAATTGTGTGTATTTGTTTTAAAATATGTAATGAGAGTTATTATTCGCTGCCTATTCAGCAGATGTAAATGCGTAGAAGCGTAATACAACTCTTTCCTTATGCCGTTTATTAGTGGCCTTGAAGCCGAGGTAGATTTATATCTCCGTTCGAAGCTGCTAATACAGCGAAGCCGGATCTTCAGTTCCAGCTTGCTCAGAATACTCAAGACACTGAATTTGTTTGCCAACAACCAATAAAGATTAATACTGCGGCGCCTGATCATCAGTTCCCGTTTTATTTTCAGTTTAATAAAGCCTCAAAATGTGTACATCAGCAACCAATGAAGGCTAATACAACATGGCCCGATTTTCAGGACAAGTAACGGGAACCACCGTTATTTTCGACATTATGGGTTCTGAATCATGAAATATTCCGTCACTTTCGTATTGCGTCATGAGGTGAACCTCATAAGGGTGCACCTACACTGGACCCGATCCGATCCGATCCAATACCCACCGACTGTCAGAAGAAAAACAAACACATGCATCTCAATGGAGGTGCCTACATTGGTCCCGACCCGATCAAATCCGGTCCAAACCAACGGTCACCGATTCTTGGCCATTCAAACTTGTTTGTTTCTAGACCGATTTCGGGGCGACAAAGCAAGATGGCGCCAACCCACGGATTGTGTTTCAAAATGGTCTACAAGTTCTAAATCTAAACAGATTTCGAAGGATTTTTTTCTATATCAAAGGAAATAAAATTTAACAACTTTGTCAATTTACATTTTTGTTTTTACTGTGCCTTGTTTATTAAATTGCGTGGAAAGGTGTTTATAACCTTCCAATGTTTATAACGTTCTAATTTTTATAACCTTCCAATGCTTATAACCGTCTAGTTACCTTTCTTATAAATAATTTTAAAATATGAATATCAATACTTATATCTTACCTCCAACATAACCTTTGATTCAACCTAATCAAATGTTTCTATGGATATTAGATGGTATTTCTTAAATTAATCACTCATTTTCACTTCACTACGAGGTCATTACTGACGAGCTGTGGCCGCTGTCGATCAAACGAAATCCGATCGGATCGGATCGGGAGAAATACAGGTCTAATGTAGGTGTAGCCTAAGCAGGTCTCCCCACTATATAGGCTGGGAGGAAACGCGCTAAAACGCTATTGCAGTGGGCCACGAGAGCCCTGAGAGGCAGATACTACAGAGGAATCTGATCCATGACCAAACGGCACACTAGGGAAATAGTGTGGTCAGTACTATGCTCCGGTCCCCTGATAATCCCATGGCTGCTTTGACTGCAGTGTCGTTAGCGCCAAGGTCAGGGAGGCTGAATCCAACCCATGAACGAATACACTAGAAGATAAAAATCTTTAGTGCTTCCTCGGGATTTGAGCTCAGGTCTTCCAGCTTATTAGTCCAGTGCTCTACCAATGAGCTAACCTTGCCCCCCCCCCCCCCTATTATTGTACTGAAGAGCCTAACTATTCAGTCCCACGTGAATCTGTAGGCATATAAAAGCGAATCAAGAGTCGAAAACAAAGTTTCACCAGAATAATTAAGAGAGTAACTATGCATTTTATTGGCATTTGATAAATAACAATTAATGAAATAATTCTAGGTAAAATACTAAAATACAACATTAAACCAATATATTTTTTTTTAATTTAATATACAAAAACTGTATTCATAGACTGAAAAAATTTCATATTCATATCAGCTCGATATGATATTAAATATTTATGAACATTTGGCTGAAAAAAGCTTTACCTTATAAGGTTTAATTAATTTCCGGAAAGTTTTAAGAACTGAGGGGGTTTAGAAAGTTACAATTCCAGCAGCTCTTTTGTAATAGCGAAGTTAGTAAAAATTCTAGGGATCCAAATTTGTACATAAATATGAATATGATAATTCGTTTCTATTTTCTCTTAATTCAAGCCCGTGGAATACATTATGTTTAATTGATGATAAAATCATCAGCATTCTAATATATCATGCTTTCACTAAATATAAGATTTCGTAAATTTGTACATAAATATGAATATGATAATTCGTTGTTATTTTCTCTTAATTCAAGCCCGTGGAATACATTATGTTTAATTGATGATAAAATCATCAGCATTCTAATATATCATGCTTTCACAAAGCCAGAATGATAATATAAGATTTCGTAAATTTGTACATAAATATGAATATGATAATTCGTTGCTATTTTCTCTTAATTCAAGCCCGTGGAATCCATTATGTTTAATTGATGATAAAATCATCAGCATTCTAATATATCATGCTTTCAACAAGCCAGAATGATAATATAAGATTTCGTAAATTATGTAACCAACTTTGACAAGTAAAATAGGCAGATTCCGTTCTTTAATTAATCACTCCACACGTGGACACGTAATAGTCAGTGGTAATAGGCTGGTTTCCGACGCAATCCGGAAGTCCTGATGTGAAATGTTAATATTTTGTAAGCCGTAGGTTATATATATTAATGGGTTGAGTCACCCATTTCTTCTTTGTGTTTGAACTTTGCATCGTAATTCCTCTCTTATTTATAATTGGAAGCTAAGAATTGTGATAAGAAGTTCATGTTTGATCCCTTCTGAATCATTTGGTAACCAGCATGCCCTCTATCCGGGCTCAGTCCTTCCATAGCTCCCCTTTGTTCACAATGCCACTACAGTACGGAATTATCATAATTTTGCTTTATTTTTGGAAACGCAAGTTTTCAGCAACTGAAGGCGGCGTTTAGTGGTTGAATTTGGGGATGAAGTCTCTTTGAATGAAAGGACGATGAGAAGTTGGTTCCAAAAATTTAATAAAGGTGATTTAGGCCTTGAAAAGAAATCTGTATCAGGGAGTGTTTCTGTAGTCAACCAGAACGCCCTGAGCACTTCTATTGAAGCCGGTCGTACAAAAAGCAATTTTAAGAGGTTATATTCAGTACAACTGCTGAGAATTTACGATTTTTAGCGCGGTTCCTCCCTCCCCGATAGGGAGGAACCCCGCTTATAAGGTTGATACAATGAAACAATCCGGAAGTGCCGACTAGAAAATTTCGCGTTTCAGAACCCCTAGAGACCCAAAATAACGGTGGTTCAAATTTGTATATATATATATATATATATATATATATATATATATATATATATATATATATATATTTGTCTGTTCGCTCATTTCTGGCTTCCCTAATGGTCCGATTTTGATGAAATTTAGTACAAAAATCTGTCGCCCGATTTGAAAGGTCAAGGTCGTTAACCAGGAAAATCCGCCCACTGGAAGATGGCGTTTGGGGCGAAATTCGCGCAAAAAAATCGTAACGCTTACGTTTTTGAGTTCATAAGCATCTAAGTACTCGTTTTATAGGCTTCTTTGGCTAGGAAAACGAATGAAACCATTTTCAAGGCGATAGCTTTAACCGTTTTTGAGAAAGTTGGAAAAATAGTTTTTGAATACCGTTTTTGGTTTGGGTACTTAGAATCATGGGATTCAGTTGAAACATTTTCTGCATGTTTTACTATCATTAAAACTAATATGTTGAAATTTTGGTTACGTTTGGCGTTAAGGAAGGGTTAGAATAAAATATTTTATTAACAGACATAAAAAGTTTTGGTAACTTTGTATATTTTCCTTAATATCTCGAAAAAGGTTGAGAATCTTGGTAAATGAAAGAATACCATTAGAAAGCTTACTAAATGCTCTACAAAAAAGGTTCTGATGAAAGTTTTGATTAGGCGATGTCAATCGGAGAAATAAGTGCTTAAAACATTAAAGTAATTGATTTTGCTTATTCGAACTGTTCTTTTTGTCTGTTTTTATTCCTTGTTATTTTTTAATTGCTTATAGTTGGATAATGTATTTTACAATAAAACAGATTAGGCAAAATAAGAAAAACAATTCATTGTTAGAAATATAGCTTGCCAAGAGAAAAAGATTCGATGACGTCTTTTGAATATTTTCAATTGCCTTTATGCTGTTCGTTTTTTTATTTTATTTTTTAATTGATTTTATCTGTAGAATTATTACTATATTAAAAGAACACAGGAATATGTGAAAATTTTTGATATTTTCCAATTCATTGAAACGTATGTAATGAAGTATCGGTATAAGAGGTTTCTAGGGTCTTGCGGACCCGACCCCAGGTATAGCCATAAAACCCTTTGAACAAAGCCGAGGAAAATATTCTCTGTTTCTATTCTATGCTTTTCAAATGAGAATAGGGATATGAACAGGAACCGGGGTCTCCCGTGGTCTAATGGCTAGCGCCTTGGATTCATAAGCGGGAGATGGTGGGTTCGATTCCCAACCTCCGGCAGGAATTTTATCATCCCACGGCTCGCTGGTAAAATTCCTCGCTACACCCTGGATGTCGGCGCTAATGACCTAGATGTAGATGCGCCGTAAAAAAAAAAAAAAAAAAAAAAAAAAAAAAAAAAAAAAAAAAAATGAACTGGAACCGCGCTAAGATGGCGCAGTTCCTGCGAGTCGGACTTTTTTTGTTCAGCCGTATCCGGGTTTAGACAACAGAAAGCAAGTCTTGTTCCGAAATGATAATGCCAAACCCCACACCTCTCGCCTTACATGCCAAAAACTACCCGATTGTGATGGAATCGAGCTTCTCCCTCCCCCGCTATATAGTCCAGACCTAGCAACATCAGACTAGATCCTGTTTAGATCAATGGTTCATTTCCTTCTTGGAAAAACATTCAACGACTTGAATGAAGTTGAAAATGGCGTTCGTGAGTTCTTCGATTCTATACCCAAAGAGTGTTAACATCAAGGATTTAAACAGTTGGCTTCCAGAAGGCCACAAACCATAGAACACAATGGTATATATTTTGATTATTAAAAACCTTGTAAGTAGAAGAAAAATAAACTTTGATTTTTACCTATAAAACGGTAATTTTTTTTACTCACTCCATTATTATTATCATGGGCGTATATAGAAAATAATTTCGGGAGGGGAGGAGGGCGGTAATCGATAACATTTTAAAAAAGAATCGATAAAATGCGGCCATATTTATAAGCACAGAGGGCTTCCTAATAAGGTAAAACTAGAATTTAAAAGAATTTGTTTAATCCTATATATAAATAAGGGGAAGGGATAAGGATATATTTTTTAAAATTTAATAAAAAAAATATGTATTTAGTGATTTACAAAAAGTATAATTCTATACAGGAAAGCCCCTGAACGACGCAAGCACGAACAAAACGAATGGTGTACTACTTTATTTGGTATCTTCAGGAAGAGGTACGACGCAAGCGCGAACAAAACGAATGGTTTACTACTTTATGGACCCCCTGCCATAAAATGATATAGGAAAAAGTGAAAAAAAAACTATATATCGGGTCATCTTGCAGAAGAATTGAACCAAGTTCATTTGAATCCTCCCCGCGCGGCCATTATCAATAGAGCAGCCGGACGTAGTGAAGGTCTTGAATGAGTGGACTGGATGAATGAAGCTCTGCTATACTAGGTAACAAGGATACCGACTAGGCACCTTTCTATTTCATCTTCTCCCATTACTCCTTTAGTAATAATACATACATACACACCCACACCACACACATATATTATATATATGTATAATATATATATATATACATATATATATACATATATATATATATATATATATATATATATATATATATATATATATAAAATCTGCTAATAACCTAACGTGCGTCCAGATTTTATCAACGTATATATTGTATATGTAGGATATAAATATATATATATATATATATATATATATATATATATATATATGTATATTAATTCTTGAGGGGCGAGGTTAGCTCAGTGGTAGAGCACTGGACTAATAAGCTGGAGGCCTGAGTTCAAATCCCGAGCAAGCACTAAAGATTTTTTCTTCTAGTGTCTTCGTTCATGGGTTGAATTCGGCCTCCCTGACCGTCCCTAGGCCAACCCAGCATTTAATTAATTTAATTAATAATGGGTACCTTGGGTGCTAATGACTCTAGGAGTCGAAACGGCCAAGGGGAAAATCAGGCGGTCGGAGCATAGTGCTGACCACACTATCTTCCTAGTGTGCCGTATGGTCATGAATCAGGTACCTCTATAGTATCTGCCCCTCAGGGCCTTCCTGGCCTGTTACGGGACTGATTTTTTTTTTTTAATATTAATTCTTGTGAAAGATGACCCGATATATATTTTCCACTTTTTCTTGTTTCTTTTTCTGGCAGGGGGTCGATAAAGCAGTACACTCTTTGTTTACATTTACTACTTTATTTGGTATCTTCAGGAAGAGGTGCGAAAAGGCACGAAACATGTCGGGCGAAACGTACCAAATTAAGTAGTAAATTTGAATAAAGAGTGCACTGCTTTATCGACCCCCTGCCAGAAAAAGAAACAAGAAAAGTGGATTATATATATATATATATATATATATATATATATATATATATAATGAAGTCATTATTGACACCTAATAGGCAGGGAAATTGATGATTTGAAGTAATTGCAAATTCAATTGCTAATTTTTATCTTAATTTGCAAATGATTGCAGAATTAAATATTCTTTTGCGGGATGAATAAAAAGCTTGCACGCCGCCGGGAACAGTCCAGTGTTATCTTCAATGGTATACAGGGTTATTATAGAACATCTCTTGCTTAACCACCTTGCGTAACCTCCTTGCCTCCTGCAATCCTGGGGAACTGGATTAGCAGGGAAATTAGACAGCTTACACGCCGCCAAAAGTACTTAGCGAGTGTTTGATTCTTTGTTATCAGTTTTTTTGTCAACAAACTGCATTAAATAGGTTTATTGTGGATGAGCATTAAAATTATGACTTAATCAGCGTTTGGCTGCAATAGTGTATCTTCTGGGCCAAATAAGGAGCCGAACGTTACATTCCACAATTACGTTTTCCCATTGATTACACCTAAATTATTCTAACTTCCATTTTCTGTTGTGTGGCTTTATAAAAGAAGAATGTACCTGCTAAGTTTTCTGATTCTATCCAATAACTAATCTCATATTCCATTCATCAAACAAACACTATCAGCATATGATAGACCAGAGCATACTTCAACCAGTCATTCATCAAACAAACACTATGAGCCTATGATAGACCAGAGCATACTCCAACCAGTCATTCATCAAACAAACACTATGGGCCTATGATAGACCAGATCATACTCCAACCAGTCATTCATCAAACAAACACTATGAGGCTATGATAGACCAGAGCATACTCCAACCAGTCATTCATCAAACAAACACTATGAGCCTATGATAGACCAGAGCATACTCCAACCAGTCATTCATCAAACAAACACTATGAGCCTATGATAGACCAGAGCATACTCCAACCAGTCATTTTAACTCGCACTTATTCAAGGCTTCTCTAGGCTTTCCAGGAGTTAGCCACAAAATTCATATAATGGTTGAACTCATATCTAAGTATGAGGTTTAGGACGAGCAAAATAAACGTGGTTGGAGACCACTAGAACCCCTTTATAGCTAAGCCACTACAGCAACAATAGATCTATGTAAACGCTTCTTTTACAAAGTGAATTAATACCCTCATATATATACAGTAGACTCTCCCTTATCTGGCGTTCTCTTATCCGTCGCTCTCTCTAATCCGGCGGTCTCCGGTAGGAATGAGTGACGGATCTCGGAACTAAACCGACTCGAGAGTTCCTAGAAAACCTTCCCTTCCAAGTAGCCAAACATTTTTTTCGTGGTATTTCATTGAATGGAAGTCAAATAAGGCATATATGTTTCGTTTTAGAGGCAGGAACTTATGTTTCTACTAAGGCAAATATGCAGTATTTAAAATGGTATATATTAGTATATCCTGAAATAGTAAGGGTTTTCAAATACATAAGTGGCCGCTTCTAACTGAATTCTCTAATCCGGCGTTTTCTCTAATCCGACTGTACCCCAGTCGCGACGACGCCGGATTACGTAGGAAGTCTACTGCATATATATATATATATATATATATATATATATATATATATATATATATATTCGTTTAAGTTCACAATCATATTAAGATATTCAAATTTTCGCGCGTTACTGGTCACACTAAGAGATCTACACTTTTTTTAGCATTGGAAGATAGGTACACCCTTTCCATTATCTAAGAATTCATTGGTAAAGAAGAAATTTAAGAGGAGTGTAATTTCATTTTTAGTCGAGGAATGTGGAGCAGAAGACAGGCCCGTTACTAGCCACCTCATTCCTTGGCCCACCGGTATAAGCACTTGTCTGGAACAGGTGGAACCACTTCTTCGACTTATTATTCCCGGAATAACCTCCCAAGAATCCATCTTCCTATCGTCCTATCAGTTTGCTCCCAATCATGTCCAAGATATTAGAAAAACTTCTCCTAAAAAGAATTCTGTCCACGATCCCTCCCAATTCCTTACCAGATCACCAGTTTGGTTTTCGTCCTCAGCACTCAACCGTCCAACAATGCTTCAGCGTTGTTGACACCATATCCCACGCGCTTGAAAGTAGAAACTACTGCACGAGTGCCTTCCTTGACGTCGCCTAAGCGTTCGATCGTGTTTGGCACCCAGGGTTGTTATGCAAAGTAAAGCGCATACTCCCTCACACATATTTCCTAATCCTGCAATCCTACCTATCAAGCCGCTCGTTTAAAGTAAAATCTGGCTCCGCATTATCAAGTTCCCATCCTATATTCTCCGGAGTACCGCAGGGTAGTATTCTTGTTCCCCTCCTTTACCTTTTGTACACCGCAGACAACCCCCCCCCCCCCCCAGCACTCACTTAACCACTTATGCTGACGATACAGCTATATTTTCCTCCTCTCCTGATCCTGTAACTGCTTCCTGTCATCTACAAGAACATCTGGAGTCTGTCGAGCTCTGGTGCAACAAATGGAAAATTAAGGTGAATCCTAAGAAATGCTGCCAAATCACGTTCACCCACAACAAGAGAGCCTGCCCTCCAGTAGTCATATTCAGCCAAGAACTCCCCATATCTAACGAGGTGCGCTACCTGGGATTATTACTAGACAGTAGGCTCACTTGGAACCCACACACCCGACTGAAAAGACAGGAACTGAACAGGAGATACGGACTCTTACGACAACTACTGGGACCTCCATCAAAACTGACAATACACAACAAACTTATTGTATACAAAACCATTATCCGACCTATTTGGACTTACGGACTTGAACTCTGGGGAACAACTAAAACTTCTAACATACAGAGAATACAGGCATTCCAATCCAAAGTCCTTCGCAAAATAGTCAACGCTCCTTTTTACGTTTCCAATAAAACTCTTCAACCTCAACATCCCTTTCGTTCAAGAACTGGCAAAATCCCGTTTCCTAACCTTTCAATCCAAATTGTCTTTCCATCCCAATCCTAGAGCACAAACACTTTCCTCCCAATCCCACCCACAAAACCCGCCTAGAAGGCTCAAGAGACATTAGCCTCGTGACCAGTTAACAGACTAAGGACAAAAAAGTAATCCAAACTAGGAAGTGCCAGTATTGATTGGCTCATTCCAAAAGTGTTATCATCATTATTATTTGTTATTCAAATTATTTTATTTTTTCGTACTTACTCATTTGTTATTTTTTATTGAGTTATTTTCATTTATTTTATTAATATTATTTATTCATTTATTTATATTTAAATTAATTTGAATTTTCTCCTCTTTTTTTTTTTTTGTTAACTTTGTCATTTGTATCAATCAATTTCTGTATATATTAGTGAGCAAACTTAACTAATGTACTTAAAAAATTTACAGATGTAAAATAAACGTATTACTAAAAAAAAAAAAAACCCCCGGAATATCGGTTGGAAAGCTTGGAAAAACGGTAGTTAATATTTTGTAAAAACGTTAAACACCTACTCTCTTGAACTCTTGAAGGAAAGTGAGATTTAGGAACCATTATGTGTTGAATACTTACAGTAACGGAAATTACTCACTCGTCCTCTTCGACTTCTGCTCGGAAAGCTCTTTTACGAATACTCAAAAATGGTTTCTCATTGACGTACCATGTTTTTCACAAGAAATATGAAACTAAGGAACTAATCCAACACTTTCGAAGTTTTAAGCACTTATTTCTCCGACTGAGATCACTCCATCGAAAATTACTTTATAACCGTTTTTGTAGAGAACTTAGCAAGCTTTGGGATTTTCACCTTCCTCTCACCACGATTTCCCAATAGATTTTAGGATATGTATGATAATACACGAAAATCCCAAAACTGCTGATATTTTTTAATTTTTTTTCCTTACTTCCTTAACTCAAGACGAAACCAAACTTTTAATATATATATATATATATATATATATATATATATATATATATATATATATCCCAGAGGGTGAAACAAAATTCAGTCTTCCCACAAATTTTCATTATTTTGCACTAGGCCTTTCAACACAAATGTGCCATCATCAGGTGCTAACAACAAATAAAAACATGCATTAATATTTTGTTGACTCCTTAATAACAATTAATATTGTTTGACTGTTGTTGGACAGTAATTAGTCTAATTAATAGTTAGAATTTATTAAGCAAACGGTGAAAGTATAGATTAGAACCTCTTGTTTCTTTGTCAAGTGAACCTCTCCCGTCGTTTATGACTAGTCCCACCCTCACCAGTCCAAGCCCGAACACAGCCCTGGTTACAACTATCACTGCACGGAGGTAGATATAAGTTCACAATTGTAATTATACATATATTATATAGTTAGCAAAAATATTATGTCCCTTTTGTGTATATGGATGTGTGTATGTATATGTGAGTCTGTGTGTGTGTAGTCGTGTGTATATAAATGTATATGTATCCTTGTGTGTTTGTGTATGTATGTGTGTATATGCATATATATATATATATATATATATATATATATATATGTGTGTATATATATATATATGTGTGTGTATATGCATATATATATATATGTGTGTGTATATATATATATATATGTGTGTGTGTGTGTGTGTGTATGTGGATATATATGCACATATATGGTATTATAGCTATAGTAATAATACAATATAAAGTTATATTATTTTAAAAACTTCATTTAGACACCTTAGTTTATGAATTTGTAATTATTTACTAAAAAACTGTAATCTATAACATTATATTCCAATTTTTACTATTACTGTTTGCTTCATATATTCTAACTATTAATTATAACATTATGTTCTAATCTATACTTTCACCGTTTGCTTTATAAATTCTAACTATTAATTAGACTAATTAGACTAATTACTGTCCAACAACAGTCAAACAATATTAATTGTTATTAAGGAGTCAAAAAAATATTAATGCATGTTTTTATTTGTTGTTAGCACCTGATGATGGCACATTTGTGTTGAAAGGCCTAGTGCAAAATAAAGAAAATTTGTGGGAAGACTGAATTTTGTTTCACCCTCTGGAATTAAACAACCCCACTTCCGGAAAACATCAATAATATATATATATATATATATATATATATATATATATTATATATATATATATATATATATATATATATCATACGTCTGGAGCAATATTCAACCGAATCAATAGTTTCTGACTACCAAAGCGAAAACGGTTTCATTCGTTTCCCTAACTAGGAAACCGTATAAAATGGGTACCTGCAAGGCTATTTACGCAAAAACGCAAGCTCGGAAATTTAGCTACAAAAAAAATGTCCCTTTTGACGGATTCTGCTGGTTAACGCACTTGACCTTTTACAACGGAGAAAGGATTTTTTTTAATTAAATTTGATCAAAATTAGACCATTTTTAGGGCAGGTAGAGAGTGACAGGCAAATATATCAGGCTGTACCGTAGGAAATGTCAGTGCTGGACTTGCCGATTTCCTTCAAATGTCTTCAAACTGTCGTGGCTCCTACTCCAAGTTCTTTGGCATATTCCCTAGTGCTTTTCGAGGGACAAGTTTCAACCCTTTCTTTCAGGTGGTCATTGTCAAGCTTGGTTTCTGGCCTTCCTCGCTCCTCGTTGTCAAGGTCAAAATTTCCACTTCGAAACCTGGTAAACAGTTCGTTCATTCACCGTTCTCTCCCCGGACGCCGTGTTAATGTTCATACACGCCTCAGCAGCGCTATGACCGAGCTTAAATTCTTAACGAAAAATAATACGGATCTCCGTTGAAGTCATAGTTTAAGTTTTATTTTTTTCTCAGAGGATCGTTCTCACAACACAGTACGCAAGTTACTGATTAAATAATAGGAATAAAAGAGCTTTAATTCTATATGAATAACAATGATGTTTGTAAATAATGAAATAAAAAAGGGAAAGGATTACACCGAAAAGTAAACAAAACTGACATTTCATACGGTACAGCCTGATATATAAATCCCCCAAAAAACATAAATATGAAATAGAGGCCAAGTTCCTGCCCCCACAAAGAAACACTCCCTTCCTCAAAAATATCCCCTCCTAAAACCCCCCAAAAACGCCTTACCATTCTACACTCCAAAAAAGTAGTATGAGTTGGTGTATTAATTCAACCAAAAATATTTGCCAATACAAGAGATGATATAAGAAAGAAATGTCCAAGTTCATTACTTGGAAACCTCATAGTTACTTACTAAGAACAGTAAAGACACTTCAACTGACCTTTAAAAACAACAGTAAAAATACTTATATCCAGTTACTAAAATATCACTTTCCTCAACCAGGTATATTCTTAAACTTGGCAATGTTTAGTTTTTCGTTAAAGATAATTTCGGCACAAAAAAAACATTGCCAAGTTTAAGAATATACATGTTTGAGGAAAGTGATATTTTAGTAACTGGATATAAGTATTTTTATTGTTGTTTTTAAAGGTCAGTTGAAGTGTCTTTACTGTTCTTAGTAAGTAACTATGAGGTTTCCAAGTAATGAACTTGGACATTTCTTTCTTATATCATCTCTTGTATTGGCAAATATTTTTGGTTGAATTAATACACCAACTCATACTACTTTTTTGGAGTGTAGAATGGTAAGGCGTTTTTGGGGGGTTTTAGGAGGGAATATTTTTGAGGAAGGGAGTGTTTCTTTGTGGGGGCAGGAACTTGGCCTCTATTTCACATTTATGTTTTTTTGGGGATCTCATTACTTTTTTCTAAGTATTAAATAGAATTTAGTTGCCGCATACCTACTGGCTTTTGTACTTCATATAAAACCAGGGTCTTTGGATTCTGCATAAGGTTCTCCTTACTGCTTGATATTTAATACCAATAATCAACCTACATACATCTAATCACTAGACTAGAAAAGTTAGAAGCTCTTTCAGATGACATTACTCTAGAGGACAAATTGATTGCTCTCTTAACTAAACTATTACACTGTAAAACACAGGAACCTTATCCCGAGGATAAAGATCACAATAGGGAAAGTGCAGAAGGCCTTCAAGAAAAATATAAGAACAAAGACGATACATTTTGGGTTTGTGATCCTAAACTTTGTAATCTAGACTTTGAAAAACATAGTATCTGCTTTGAAGTATATTATGCACTGAACCCCTACGACTTTATTTACTACATTTAAGAAAGAAGTCACAACTGTTTTTGTTAAGATACGTCGAAATGTTTTTCTAAAACATCAAATACAGGTTTTCCTTACCAAGACGATTCATTTGATACCCCACATGATGGGTTTCAGAAGAAATGATGGCATTTCGATGGAACAAAAAGTACAAAACGACATAGGTAATATGGCACTCCCGTATCAAGACCTACCTGCGTGCCAAGTTTGGTCAAAATAGGCCAAACGGTGTGAATTTGTATAAGGAACAAACATACAGACAGAAAGCTGAAAGACGATTTTGACTAGCCTATGACACTACCCGGATAAAGACCGACATGTGTGTCAAATTTTGTCAAAATCGGTCAAACGGTGTGTATTTGTATAAGGAACAAACTGACAGACTGCTGATAGACAATTTAACCTAGCCTGTGATTCTCTCCGTATCAAGACCCATCTGTGTCCCAAGTTTGGTCAAAATCGGTCAAACGGTACGTATTTGTAAGAGGAACAAACATACAGACAGCTGGTATACGATTTTTACCGAGCCTATATGCGTCTAATTGTTTCTTAAAACATCAAATATAGGTTCTTCATACCGAGACAATTCATTTGATACCCCACATCATGGGTTTCGGACGGAATGATGGGTTTCCGAAGGAAGTAGAAAACTGGCACGCCCCCGCCCCGGAAGCGGAGTCAAACATAACTTGTCGCGATTTTTCGATTTTTTCCTTTAATAACGTCTTCATATCTATTTTCATGCAAAATTTCAAGTCTCTAGCATCATGGAAAGTGCCTAATAATTTTGATGAGTCAGTGAGTGAGTGAGTGAGTCCTATAAATCCCGATTTTCGATCGCTTATATCTCAGAAACTATTCGATGTAGAATTATGAAAATTTCCAGTTTTACTCACATCTAATAGTATAATACCTGTGTAAAATTTCATAACTTTATCTTTACCTGGTTGAATGTTATGAGAGAGTAAAAATCGGGACTAAGACCGCCTGTAATATACACACTGTATGCTTAGGCCGGAACTTGGCCTGGCGCACTACCGTGCGCCTAGATATATACATATTTATATAAATACAAATTTTAACCACTGTTATTTTCGTGTAGTGTGTATTAAAACGTAAGATTTTCTATTCGTTACTTCCGGATTGCATCGGTTCGGCGTCGTAAACGGGTTTCCTCTCTATTGAGAGAGGTAGGAAACGCGCTACATTTAATTGCATGCTTTAATCCTTATCTAAAGATATGCAGTTGGAAGCTTATGATAATCAAACATTATTCAGGATGAAGAGATCGTGAACCCTACCTACTGAGCTTACAGTCATGAGAGAACTTAAGAAAAAAGTCCGACTCGGAGGAACTGCATCATCTTAGCGCGGTTCCGTTCTTATCTCTAGACTCATTTAGAATGATTAAAATAGAAGCTGTTATTTTTTTGGGTCCACATTAATAGAAAGGTCTTATTTACGATCTTACCTGGATGGGTCGGCCAACCCGCCCTAGGAAGGACGTCGCTAGGCAGTAGAAAAGCTATATCTTGGAAATCCATATCTCTAAGATTAAATTGTTTTTCTTATTTTTTTTAACCTGATTTATTATCAAATACATTATCCAACTACAAGCAATTAAAAAATAACAAGGAATAAAAACAGACAAAAAGAACGGTTCGAATAAGCGAAATCAATTACTTTAAAGTTTTAAGCACTTATTTCTCCGATTGACATCGCCTAATCAAAACTTTCATCAGAACCTTTTAGCGCGGTTCCTCCCTCCCCCATAGGGAGGAACCCCGCTTATAGGGTTGATACAATGAAACAATCCGGAAGTGCCGACTAGAAAATTTCGCGTTTCAGAACCCCTAGAGACCGAAAATAACGGTGGTTCAAATTTGTATATATATATATATATATATATATATATATATATATATATGTATATATTTATTTATATATATATATATATATATATATATATATATATATATATATATTTGTCTGTTCGCTCTCTAGATAGAAGACGAATGGTCCGATTTTGATGAAATTTGGTACAAAAATCCTTCGTCCAATTTGAAAGGTCAAGTTCGTTAACCAGCAAAATCCGCCTACTGGAAGATGGCGTTTGGGGCGAAATTCGCGCAAAAAAATCGTAACGCTTACGTTTTTGAGTTCATAAGCTTGTAAGTACTCGTTTTATATGATTCCTGGGCTAGGAAAACGAATGAAACCATTTTGAAGGCGATCGCTTTAACCGTTTTCGAGAAAATTGGAAAAATAGTTTTTGAATACCGTTTTTGGTTTGGGTACTTAGAATTACGGGATTCAGTTGAAACTTTATCTGCATGTTCTACTTTCATTAAAACTAATATGTTGAAAGTTTTGTTACGTTTGGAGTTAAGGAAGGGTTAGAATAAAATATTTTATGAACAGACATGAAAAGTTTTGGGAAGTTCGTATACTTTCATTAATATCTCGAACACGGTTGGGAAATCGTGGTAAGTGGATAGAAACTATTTGAAAGCTTTCTAAATTCTCTACAAAAAAGATTCTAAAACTATTTTTGATTAGGTTATGTCAATCGGAGAAATAAGTGCTTAAAACTTCAAATACGTCTGTTTTGTTCTTATGAACGGGTTTTTGTCGTTCTTGTTGTAATTTTTGTCTCTTTCCCTTCGTTTTTTATTTCTTTTTATTTTTTTAATTTCTTATGTTGCGAAAATTTTGTGTGTAAAACAGGATATGAAAAATGAGGCCAATTTTCTGTTGCTAGAAATAATATAAATTTTGGGAACTTTCATTAATATCTCGAAAACTGTTGAAAATTTTGGTAAACGGAAGAATACCATTAGAAAGCTTATTAAATGCTCTACATAAAAGGTTCTAATGAAAGTTTTGATTAGGCGATGTCAATCGGAGAAATAAGAGCTTAAAGCTTTAAAGTAATTGATTTCGCTTATTCGAAGTGTTCTTTTTGTCTGTATTTTATTCCTTGTTATTTTTTAATTGCTTATAGTTGGATAATGTATTCGAAAATAAAACAGGTTAAGTAAAATAACAAAAACAATTTATTGTTAGAAATATAGAGTTCCAAGATTCCAAGACCTTGTAACTAGCGGGACGGTTTCTAGTCTTGCCGACCCTTCCAGGTAAGATTGTAAATCCTACCTTTCAAGACTGGTGGAACCAAAATATAACTGTCAGGGTTCGGTCACTGCTACTTAATAAAACTACATTTTATCGTAAAAATGGTTTTATTGTGCCGACGTTTCGGCTTGAACTTCAAGCCTTCATCAGGGCTGTAAATACAAGTAGGACATACTTAACACTAATATATGCACATATCTATGTAAATATACCTAACATATATATATATATATATATATATATATATATATATATGTATATATATACATATATAATATATATATATTTATATATATGCATATACACATACACATATACACGCACACATATGTACATATATATGCCCACATACATACACATATGGGGTATGTATTATTAAGTAGCAGTGACCTAACCCGGACAATCCCTACCTTGCATCATCAACGGTCAACGATCTCCTCTCAACAAAATAATAACTGCTTCTATTTTAATCTTTCGAAATTAGACTAGGGATAAGAACGGAACCGCGCTAAGATGAGGCAGTTCCTGCGAGTCGGACTTTTTTGTAGAGCATTTAGTAAGATTTCTAATGGTATTCTTCCATTTTCCATGATTCTTAACCTTTTTCGAGATATTAAAGAAAGTATACAAAGTTACCAAAACTTTTTATGTCTCTTAATAAAATATGTTATTCTAACCCTTCCTTAACTCCAAACATAACCAAAATTTCAACACATTAGTTTTAATGAAAGTAGAACATGCAGAAAATGTTTCAACTGAATCCCATGATTCTAAGTACCCAAACTAAAATCGGAATTAAAAAACAATTTTCCAATTTTCTCGAAAACGGTTAAAGCTATCGCCTTGAAAATGGTTTCATTCGTTTTCCTAGCCCAAGAAGCCTATAAAACGAGTACTTACAAGCGTATGCAACTCAAAAACGTAAGCGTTACGATTTTTTTGCGCGAATTTCGCCCCAAACGCCATCTTACAGTGGGCGGATTCTGCTGGTTAACGAACTTGACCTTTCAAATTAGACGAAAGATTTTTGTACCAAATTTCATTAAAATCGGACCATTCGTCTTCGACCGAGCGAACAGACAAATATATATATATATATATATATATATATATATATATATATATATATATATACAAATTTTAACCACCATCATTTTCGGTCTCTAGGGGGTCTGAAACGCAAAATTTTCTAGTCGGCACTTCCGGATTGCGTCATGAGATCAACCTTATAAGCGAGGGAGGAACCCCGCGAAAAAGGGCTTCAAATGTTTATCGGTACGTTTGTGAACATAATATTCTGAGTTTGTGAAGATTATACTCTATTTCTGAACCTAGTTTTCCGAATATAAGAATAACCAGTTTTTTTTTTTTTTTTTTTTTTTTTTTTTTTTTTTTTTTTTTTTCATGGGCACATCATAAGGTAGCCCAATATTCCGCGGATAGAATTTTGAGGAGTCCTTTCCTCAGGATAATACTTCGAAGAGAGGACTATAAGCGGTTCCATTATTGAGTATCATTATCCGAGTATGGAAACATGTTCAGATTATTCCAGAACCAAATATTTCCCCCCAATTATTTGAAGATAAAATCGTAGGAATTCCATATCTGGATCAAATGCTCAAAAGATAGGACCAAGGTGGGCTTAAACCCCTATGTTTCATGTATACCTTTTGAGCAGTATGCAAGATGGCGATTTGGGGTCGTACCAAGTGGAATAACAAAGAACAGCACCATTAAGCAATCTAGACAAAAAAAGAATATACCTTCTTACATCCAATGACCTTTTACCAACCAGTTTAGGGGTTTGACCACTTTTTGGACACTTGGTGGGAACAATTATTCACGTCGTAATTTGGCAACCGGGTTACTTACGGAATATACCTTCTTACATCCTTTTACCAACCAGTTTAGGGATTTGACCACTTTTTGGACACCTGGTGGGAACAATTATTCACGTCGTAATTTGGCAACCGGGTTACTTACGGAATATACCTTCTTACATCCTTTTACCAACCAGTGTAGGGTTTTTTTTTTTTTTTTTTTATTTCATTTTTATGAGTCGATTTAACAACATTTTTACTTATCCATTTACTTTTCTAGGAAGTGCCGATAATGTTTGGCTCCTTCCATATACTGTTCATTGACATGTATACTTAGGCCAGCACAATTAATTATTGTACTCATAATTGTACAGATTTTAAATAAACATGAATTATAAAAAAAAAAAAAAAAAAAAAAAAAAATTTACTTTTCTGTTGTTTACTTTCGAGGCTCTTTGCTTCTTATTGAAGATAGGTCCTCAAAAAAAGAACATTAAGAAAACTCTCATCATTCCGCTTGGTTTACTTATGATGTCAGATAATTCAGTTCTTATTTTCTAATAATTTGTTCTTTATCTTGAAGTAGTAAGAAATAATTTTTGAAAAAATACATAATTTAGGGAACGATATTTTTTCCTACCGTTTTCTTCCTTTTTTAGCGCGGTTCCTCCCTCCCCGATAGGGAGGAACCCCGCATATAAGGTTGATACAATGAAACAATCCGGAAGTGCCGACTAGAAAATTTCGCGTTTCAGAACCCCTAGAGACCGAAAATAACGGTGGTTCAAATTTGTATATATATATATATATATATATATATGTATATATTTATATATATATATATATATATATATATATATATATATATATATATATATATTTGTCTGTTCGCGGATTTCTGGCTTCCCTGATGGTCCGATTTTGATGAAATTTGGTACAAAAATCGTTCGTCTAATTTGAAAGGTCAAGTTCGTTAACCAGCAAAATCCGCCGACGGGAAGATGGCGTTTCGGGCAAAATTCGCGCTAAAAAAATCGTAACGCTTACGTTTTTGAGTTCATTAGCTTATAGGTACTCGTTTTATATGCTTCTTGGGCTAGGAAAACGAATGAAACCATTTTCAAGGGGATAGCTTTAACCGTTTTCGAGAAAATTGGAAAAATAGTTTTTGAATACCGTTTTTGGTTTGGGTACTTAGAATCATGGGATTCAGTTGAAACATTTTCTGCATGTTTTACTATCATTAAAACTAATATGTTGAAATTTTGGTTACGTTTGGAGTTAAGGAAGGGTTAGAATCAAATATTTTATTAATAGACATAAAATGTTTTGGTAACTTTGTATACTTTCCTCAATATCTCGAGAAAGGTTGAGAATTTTGTGAAACGGAAGAACACCATTAGAAAGCTTACTAAATGCTCAACAAAAAAGGTTCTAATGAAAGTTTTGATTAGGCGATGTCAATCGGAGAAATAAGTGCTTAAAACGTTAAAGTAATTGATTTTGCTTATTCGAACTGTTCTTTTTGTCTGTTTTTATTCCTTGTTATTTTTTAATTGCTTATAGTTGGATAATGTATTTTACAATAAAACAGATTAGACAAAATAAGAAAAACAATTCATTGTTAGAAATATAGCTTGCCAAGAGAAAGAGATTCGTTGACGTCTTTTGAATATTTTCAATTGCCTTGCTGTTGGTTTTTTCTATTTTATTTTTTAATTGATTTTATTTGTAGAATTATTACTATCGTAAAAGAACACAGGAATATGTGAAACATTTTGATATTTTCCAATTCATTGAAACGTATGGAATGAAGTATCGGTAGAAGAGGATTCTAGAGTCTGGCGGACCCGAGCAGGTAATGCCATAAAACCCTTTGAACAAAGGCCGAGGAAAATATGATCTGTTTCTACTCTAAGCTTTTCATATGACAATAGGGATATGAACAGGAACCGGAGTCTCCCGTGGTCTAATGGCTAGTACCTTGGATTCATAAGCGGGAGATGGTGGGTTCGATTCCCAACCTCCGGCAGGAATTTTATCATCTCACGGCTCGCTGGTAAAATTCCTCGCTGCACCCTGGATGTCGGCGCTAATGACCTAGATGTAGATGCGCCGTAAAGAAAAAAAAAAAAAAAAAAAAAAAAAAAAAAACTATGAAGAGGAACCGCGCTAAGATGATGCAGTTCCTGCGAGTCGGACTTTTTAGTACTAAAGCAGGCTGTAGATTCTTTCTGCCCATAAAAAAAAAGTGGCCTGATGTCAATCTTATGTTCGCTGTTGTCAATCAAACAATTTATAGCTCTTTATACTATTAAATTATAACTTTAATTTTAGCTCTATAAATTTTCACAAACTTTAATTTTACCTTTGTGCACACATATATATTACGCGTATATGCGCAAAACCAAGGACCGAAATAAAAATTAAATGTTTCCTAAAAATTATGACAAAAAAATTACTTCATAATTTATATTTTTAAAATTAATGAATAACTGTTATGAAATAATTTTTATTTTTAAGTTTTTAAAATAAAAATTATTAGATTTTTTTTAAATAATAAAATATATCAATTACGATGGAATTTTTATTTTTATTTCCCAATAATAAAAATTAAAGGTTAAGTGAAACTCATTTATTAAATATCTCTTATCCTCGGAACAAATAAATAAATGCTTGATTTGGAACCTTTTGTTTATTAGAAGTTATTTGTTTATGTGAGTGAATCAAAGTTCCTCTAAATCCAATTGATTTGTATGAGTATATATTGTATATTCTAGAATTTGTTTTTATGCACTACTTTTTTTTTGTTTTCGTTTCTATTTATTATTAGTCGCTATGTGTACGAGCTCTTAAAACCAATAAATCTACTCATGATAGCACTAATATTGTTTTTTTTTATTTAAAATAATGTTTAAAGTTAAAATAATAAAAAATTGTTATTAAAAATTTTTATATAAAAAAAAATTGAAATAACATTATTCAAATAATTTTTATTTTTAAGTTTTTGAAATAAAAATTATTAGACAATTTTTTTTAGAAAAATAATAAAAAATATAAATTACGATGAAATTTTTATTTTTATTTCTAAAAAACAAAAATTAAAGGTTAAGTGAAACTCATTTGAAATAAAAATTAATAGTTATTTTCGGTCCCTGCGCAAAACACATATTTGAACATCGATTTATCAATTATACTTTTAGTATAGTTTATTACTGGCCTTAGACTTCGAAGTTATGTGTCATGATCCTCTTCAGAATTTTATTATAATCAAACAATATGAAGTCATAAATAATCTACAATATTTTATTGATTTTCTCCTGGTTCTCGCATAAATCACTTCCAAATGACCTTGGTCAAATTCCTTTTCTTCTGGGTGTCGTTTAAATAACCTGCAAATGACCTTGATCAGATTTATTCTTCTCCTGTTTGTACTTTAAATCACCTGCTAGTGAGTTTTATTAAATTATTTTTAGTTTTTACTATGTATTGTTCGAAAAATCTGCAAGTAATCTAATGTGAAATTCTTTTTCTCTCGATTACCTTTCAAATTACCTACAAGTGACCTAGATCAAATTCCTCGTCTCTCGATTATCTGATAAATCAAATGGAGATGACCCTGATCAAATTCCTCTTCACCTGACCGTCGTTTAAATCGTCTGCTGTGACCTTTCTCGAATTCCTCTTCTCTCGATCATCTGCAAGTGGCCTAGTCCAATTTATTATTTTCCTCTTTGTAGTTTAAATCATCAGCAAAGTCCTCTTCGCCTGATCATCGTTTAAATCATCAGCAAATTCCTCTTCACCTGATCGTCGTTTAAATCGTCTGCTAGCGACCTTTGTCGAATTCCTCTTCTCTCGATCGTCTACAAGGGGCCTAGTCAAATTTATTCTTTTCCTCTTTGTAGTTTAAATCATGAGCAAATTCCTCTTCACCTGAGCGTCGTTTAAATCGTCTGCTAGCGACCTTTGTCGAATTCCTCTTCTCTCGATCGTCTACAAGGGGCCTAGTCAAATTTATTCTTTTCCTCTTTGTAGTTTAAATCATCAGCAAATTCCTCTTCACCTGATCGTCGTTTAAATCGTCTGCTAGCGACCTTTTTCGAATTCCTATTCTCTCGATCGTCTACAAGGGGCCTAGTCAAATTTATTCTTTTCCTCTTTGTAGTTTAAATCATGAGCAAATTCCTCTTCGCGTAGTTGCACTCAAATTGGTTCGGAATGCCTTGTACGACAAAGTTAAAATTCGGCCGGAATTAAATCTTTCATAATGTCCTTATCCGAAAAATTTAACATGTTCGTTTTTCGAGGGAGTATTTATCATATTTTTTAAAGGCTAAAAGTTTTCACTGTTCAATAAAGCAGCTCAAATTTCATATTATTTTTAGACGGGAAAGGATATTTAATTTAAATAATTTTATTAAGAAAATAGTGACCAATATCTCAACAATTTTTCTTTGTGTACGCAGAAGGTCAATGAAAAAATCAAATTAACATAAACGGCAATTTTTTTTTTTTTTTTTTTTTTTTTTTGAGCATCGACTGCTAGGGATCATTAGCACCAAATATAAACGTCAATGAATAAAAATGTCTATATATTTTAAAAAAACGGGTAAAAAAGGACTTGTTTTTTAATTTTTTGACTCATCATCTTACGGTTAAACGGATTTTATGTTTGGACTCCATCGATACTAACAGCTGACTAAAAACACAGCTGAAGGCTGCTATGTAGATGATCTTGAGTAATGACATGGCCATTCTAGCGGAAGGTTCACCTTTATCCCATTTGGCTGTATTTAGTTTTTATGCTCCTGAATAAATAATAATTAATTAATAAATTGACGTTTATGTTCATTTATTTTTTCATTGACCTTCTGCCTACACAAAGACATTTTTTTTTATAATAACTGGATTTTTTGCAATCAAAGTAGTGCAAAAATACCAATTTTACATTTTACATAATTAAAACATACGCGATTTGCAATACATGGGACATGCAGACAAATAAACTACTGGGCTGCCGAGACGAAATAAACAAAAATTAAGAAAAAAATCACATTAAGCCTAACTTTGGGCATTTTACATGTACAAATTGAGGCAATAGAAAGCAATTTATGGCATTTTTTATTATTTATTCCTTAGAAAATTAATTTTGTAAATTGAATTAAGAAAAGTAATAATTAAAAAAAAAAAAACTATATTTTTCAGGACAAGGATGAACAAACGAGACTCGAAATGAAACATCGGAAAGAAGAAGACGACTTGTACAGGAAGTTCATTAAACAAAGGGAGGAAGAAGACAAGCGGATAAAAGAAGAGATAAGGGTAAGATACTCCAGAATATTATTACATTAATTCAATAAGGCGTTTAATATCTTGAGTTCTACGAACTGGATTATTAATTTAGCAACGAACTCTTCAATTTGCAATGAACAGCTAACTCAATGGGCAGCTGAAGCCGGATAGAGCGTCCTTGCTCAGCACTCCTAGTAGTAGGAGTCACAACCAATGCATTTGGCGGCATTACATACCCAAGACGAATACCGAATTTCGTTAATTTTTTTTTTTTTTTTTTTTAATTTTTTATATATTTATTTATAGAATATTACAATCTACAATTGAACTGTACTTTGTAATTTGATATTAGTTACATGTCCACGCCTCAGGTGTCCCCAGTTGTCAGCCGAATACCTTCCTTGTTAGGAAGGATTCTAGGGTGACCTGGAGTTACCCTACGCCATCCAACCACACCCTGCGAATAGCAGGGAGGATTGGAGGCGAATGAGGCATGGCCTGTGATATCCTGAGGAGAGAAAATATCCATCGATATCACTCTCACTTATTATAATTTCACTGATTTTTTCACTCCACGACACTACACTACCTTAGTAGATCCCGGGGCCACTTTCTATTAAGACGTCTTGGTGGAGAGGAAGGATGATTGATGCTGGATAAGGATTGGGCTATAGGATTAGGATGATTGATTAGTTTACTATGGAAGGATGAGAAGCGGCTAGGGATTATATCTTGGACAAAAGGGATATTTAGGTCATTATGGAGGGTGCGATTTGTAACATAATAAGGAGCATTGACTATGGTACGTAGGACTTTGGATTGAAATGTTTGGATTCGGTTGATGTTGGAATGCTTGGCTGTCCCCCAGAGTTCTATTCCGTATGTCCATATAGGTTTTATTAGTGAGTTGTAGACAGTTAGTTTGTTATGTACGGTTAAGTGTGACGATCGGTTTAGTAGTCTGTGTAGTTGTCCGAATCGTCGATTGAGTTCTTGTCGTTTGAGTTTAATGTGTGCGTTCCAAGTCAATCGAGAGTCAAGGTAAAACCCAAGGTATCGGATGGACAAATTTTACGTTATTTGCTGGCATTTTTCGACGTTTATCTTTATGCGCCACTTATTGCGCCACTTTTCAATTTGAGTTAAATGGGATTGTAGGTTCTGGGAAGCTGTGTCTGGATTTATGTGGGGTGAAAGGATGGCCGTATCATCTGCATACGTGGCTCGTTAAAATACAACAGAAATTACTATCGTTATGAATGGGCAATTTCAATTGTTCAATCGTTTGCTAGGGGAATACTATATACCAAGTTTCGTAAAGAAAAAACGAAAACGTGTATCGTGTTAACGGCCATACAATATACATATATTTGATTGGAAGATATTATTCAAAAATTCCGTTTAGGAGTCCAACCTAAACAGAGAAATTCTGTTGGTTTCTGAGTAGATACAAGAACCTTTTTGTCAGCGGATAAAAAATTTCTGTACAATTAATTCTCAATAAAATAATTGTTTGAATTCTACAAATCATTTTCGTTGTCAAAAAACAAACAAACACAATATTTTTTCCTGGTCAGAGGTGTATGAAACTTTATGTGATTCAGTAGCCAACTTTTAAAGTTATGTGTTACTTAAAGAATGAAATCGATCAAATTATTCAGTAAAATATATTTAAAGGGGCCTAAGTAAAAAAATATTACAAAATTTTATGAGCATCGTCTAAACAAGGCCATGCATCTTTTACAGCAAAATGTTAAATAACTGGTTCAAAAATAAGCTGGAGGATTTTTGTAATGATCTATGCCGTAGAAAACAGTGAAACTGCACGATTGGGGCAAATGTTTGTTAAAATACTGCGGATTTTAACATGCATTTGTTATGTTTAGTTATGCAACGATGTGCTAAATATAAGTCTTATTATCCGATGAATCGCACGAGTATGAAATTACCCCTGCCATTTCAAGGACGGTGGAGCTTTCAACAGTCTAGAAAATTATGGAAATATTAAATTTGAAGTTATTTGTTTTTTAATGAAATTAATCATAAAAATTGTTAATACATTTTGCGCGTTTAGTGTAGCAAGTATGTTTCGTCGTATACGGAGAGTAAACCCACACTCAAACAGGCTCTGATGAAATTATTTTAATATCTTAAAAAATAATTACAATTTGATGATTTTCTAATTTAACCGGGGAAAATTAATAATATCAGAAAGTTCAATATATTTCAACACACAATTGAATATTGTGCCCAAAATAAGTTCTTTTAGTTTAGTACAAGGCCTTTCAATACAAATTTTAGTTCTCTTCCAATCGTATCAACGTGTACTCGTGATCATGGCAAGACATGTCTTGCCATATATATATATATATATATATATATATATATATATATATATATATATACATGTGTGTGTGTGTGTGTGTGTATAGTGCTGTGAAAAAATATAGACTCAAGGGAAAAATGTACTATTTGAATTCATTTAAGTCATTTACTTTGAAATTTTGATAAAAAAAATTAATGATATTGTTAGGATTTGCTTCAATTGATACAAAATAACAAAAAACAACCTGTGAAAAAGTGTAACCTCAAATATTTTCTGACTCCTTAACGAGTAAATTCTTTTCAATAATAACATCTTATGCCATGTTTCTTAATCACCTCCAAGAGTCCATTAAGGACACTTCTTACTAAATTAATTTAAGTGCTCTCTGGTATGTTTTCCCAAGCTTGTGTTATCCTTTCTTTGAGATCGGCAATATTTTGGATTTCTGGCTTCAAAAAGTCATAGACTTCTCTTGCCATAATTCTCCACCAATTTCTATCAGATTAAGATCCAGACTAAGGGCTGGCTAATCTAAAATGTTGATTCCAAAATCCTAAAACCATTGTTTTGTAGCCCATGTAGTATGAATCGGCGCGTTTTTCTGCTGAGAAATGAACGCCAGAAGGAATTCTGCCAAATCATTTTGATAAGTAATCATTTTCCAGAAATAAATGCAATTCGAGTTTTTCCCTTTTTAGCACTTTCCTCCGAAGGAAAGTAGCTATTGAGGTTGGACTCATGACGGAATTTTTGAAAAATTTCTTCAAATCTTTATCGATCCTACCTAGTAGACACCGAAAATGACCCCCGTTAAAATTTATATATATTTATATATATATATATATATATATATATATATATATATATATATATATATATATATATATGTGTGTCTGTTAACACGATAGCGGCCAGAGTTTTTGTTTTTTCGTCACGAAACTTGGTATATAGCATTCAATTAGCAAACGATTGAACGAGTTCGTTAACCACCAAAGTCGGTCCACCGGAAGGGGGGGGGGGGTTTACCCCGAACCCAAAACACTTATTTGACTATGTCAGCCGTAATATTTGTTATATTTCAACGAAACTTGGTATTCGTAGTGTTAATATAGAGAGAAAAGTGAGATATAAAAATGAACTAAATCGGTTCATTAGAAGGGGGGGTTTACTCCGGACCCACAATACCAATTCGCCACTACCAGCCGTGATTTTTGGTATATTTCGACGAAACTCGGTATTCGTAGTGCTAATCCACAGGTAAATATGTGTTGTAAAAATAAACGAAATCGGTTCATTAGGAGGGGGGGTTTACTCCGGACCCACAATACCAATTCGCCACTACCAGCCGTGATTTTTGGTATATTTCGACGAAACTCGGTATTCGTAGTGGTAATCTACAGGTAAATATTTGTTGTAAAAAGAAACTAAATCGGTTCATTAGAAGGGGGGGTTTACTCCGGACCCAAATTCCTAATATACTCATACCGGTCGTAATTTCTGCTGTATTGTAACGAAACGCTGTATACGTCGTGGGTAACTCATGAGAAAGAAGTGTTGTAAAAATGAGCTGAATCGGTCAATCGGAAAGCGGGGGTTTAATTTGTAATATATTTGAATAGAAAAGCCGGCAGACGTAGGTTCACAAAGCCGCCGCAAGGAGCGCTTTCTACCACTAGAGTGACTGTATCCCGTTCCTGCGTTAGATCAAAATACGATCATACGAGGATTTTTGTATTTATTACGTAGTGTAGTAGGTACCATGTGTAAACATAACTCTGGATTCAAATTAATAATTGATCAGTTACTCATTACAAAATGAGAACTATTCACGTTTTTATTTTATTTATGTAGGATATTTTAAGCAAATTGTTCTGGAAAGCAGTCTACACTACCCAAATTCTGAGGAAAGTGCTTAGTTATGCAGCTCCTGCGTGACGGACTTTTATTAAACGCAGTCCATACCCATGATTCCGTAACTTCAATGTGACCTTCTTGAAAAAAAATTTTTTTATTTCTAAAGTCATGCGAGTAATAATTTAAACCATCTGACACACAATTTTAAGTTTCTTCGTCACTAAAAATGACGCTTGACCATTTTTTGGCTATTTTGAATATGATTTTCAGCGAACTGCAGTCGTCGCTGCAAATGATGTTTCTTGAGCTGTGGTTTTTCGCATTACCATACAATATTTCAAGAAATGTGATTCCATTATCCACTTCCTCATCAAGCTAGCATCACTTGCTAAATTAAAGCGCCCCAAAATCAGTGCAAAGGATGTTCCTGTTTTTGAGATTTCTCTCAAAACCGCCCGTTTCACTTGCTTCAAAATATTTGGAGGACTTCCACTTCTTTTATTTTCCCCGTAATTGTCTTGGCTGCAACTTAAACAGTTATTGGCGACTCCTTGGGAGGGGTTTTGCTCACGAATAATTTGTCTCTGGGTCAACCCACCTCTTCTTAGGTCCCTAATTCTTTGTTTCTCCACTTCCATGAGTTGACTTCCATGCAGCACTATTTAGAAAAAAAAAATAATAGTTCACAGGAATCCCCACTGCATTAAAAACAATCCCATGTACTCTCTTTTCAACAGTTAGAAGATTACTGAGGTGGTAATAATCCATTAGTACACCTGACAATAGAAAATTAACATTAAGTTTATACTTATTCACGGCGTAAACATGTTTTTTTTTACGAAATCTGATTACAGTAAATTATCAAACAAAAAAGCTTCTTGGCAATCTAATAACATAAAAACCAATCACAAAAAAATATTGTACAATGAATTCACTTATAAATTTAATAAATACTTTGATTTTATAAGTTGAGTTTATAATTTTTCACAGGGCTGTATGTATCGTGAATTTTAACTTAATCGGTAAATCTTGAGGTAATATATATGTAGCTGCGACGCGTCATCCACCAACGCCGTCAAGGACATATACTTACTGTAGATCTCTAAATATATCTCTGATGTGGAAACCCTTGAAAATTCAAAATTGGGGTTAGAGAGAAGTAAGGATGGTAATGCCAGTAATGAAAAGGTGTACATCATATCGTCGTTACAAATGCAAAGTATCGAATGTGAAAATTACCACTTTTCAGAGTGGAAAATCATTTATTCATAACTTTTTTTTTGGACAGTCAAATATTCGGCAGATTCGACCTTTTGATAGTGGAATACTTTCCCTTTAATAGAGTGATCTAAGATTCAAGAATTTGCCGTACATAAGTCCAGCAGAAATTAGTAAAGATTGACAATGAAAGATGCATTTTTTCACATTCGTTAATTTGCATTTGTATCGACGATATGTTAATGTGAAATAGTGTTAAAAGTTGTTAAGTTAGGATTCTCTGAGGCCACAATATTTATAATACTTGCGCAAGTAACAGCCTAAGTAATGTGTATATATTTATTAGCAAGCATATGTAGAGTAGTGCAATTGTGGATGCATGAAACTTGCTCATATTTCGAATAATAATTTTATCAGAAGCATGCAGAGTAGCACATTTAAATGATAGTTATTTAATTAATATTTATTTTGTTTTGTTACTAATAATCAAAATATCTAAAGAACAAATTATTTATTTTGAGTTTGCATGAAAGAAAAATGAGTTTATTTTTTTTTTTTTTACGGCGCATCTACATCTAAGTCATTAGCGCCGACATCCAGGGTGCAGCGAGGAATTTTCCCAGCGAGCCCTGAGATGAGATAATTCCTGCCGGGGGTGGGAATCGAACCCACCATCTCCCGCTTATGAATCCAAGACACTAGCCACTAGACCACAGGAGACCCCGAGATTATGTTTTTATAATTACAATTATTATGATTAGTATTATTGCAAGCGGCATGTTTTTATATGAATTACATGATCATTTAATTTAACATATTTTTCATTTTAGTCTCCATTTACCTCACCCTCTGAATCGATTGCCTCCAAAGAGGTAACATATACAATATTTTGGCGCTAATAAAGATTTGTTGATGCGCCGTAAGAAAAAAACATATATATATATATATATATATACAATATTTACAGCAAAAAAAAAATGTAGGTTTAAAAATGAAATGGCCAAACGTTAAAAATATACTAAAAACTACTAAAAAATTGTTTAACAAAATTAAATAAGAAAGTTATGCTGAAAGCAACTAGTTATTTAATTAATGCTTCACAGATGAAGCAAAGTAGCAAGCAGGCGATAAAAATGACGGTGTCAAACATTTTTCAGACTATCTACATAATATGTAGAAAGTCTGAAATATATATTTTATATTCTTCGAAACGGCATATAAAAAATATCGAAGTCCCTGATGGGGCAAAGTCCACGTTCATGTGAAAAATCAGTTTTTCTACCAATAACGATAAATATTTGTTTTTTAATCTCGACAATAAGTACAAACAATTTTTTTACAACCAGCAATCTCAATATTTTAAAAATCAAAAATATCATTCAAAAAAATAATTACTTCCACCTATCCGTTCGAGAAGGATTTCAAAGAAGCAATAAATATGGCTGGTACGAGGCCGCCACATGGGGGGGGGCGACAACCGGGTACAGTTGTCCCGGGCCCGGCCAGCATGGGGGCCCGGGCCGATCCTCGCTAATTGGAAAAAAAGTACCGAAAGTGATCTTTGCAGCACCGATTGTCGGGTTTTATTCTCATTTTGCTCAAAACGCAAGATGAAAATAATTTTAAAATGCCCAAAGTCCTATAGCAAAGTAACTAGAATTTTCATTCTGGCTCTGGGAAGTGGGGGCCCGGCTGTGAGAAGTGGGGGCCCGTGATCTGGTCCCGGGCCCGGCTCTGGTAGGAGAATAATAATTTGGTCCAAAGTAAACCCCCGACTCCTAATGGACTGATTCAGCTTATATTCAGAAGATATATTTTTAATTAGTTGCGTACGAAATATATCTTTTTTTTAATAACCAATAAATTGGGGAGAAGACCTCGCATTGTGAAATACTCTCCCTATAAATGTAGTAGCATTTAATTTTATCATTCAGTCTCAGCTTTCATTTAAACAATAACTCAGGGGGGGGGGGGTGCTAATGATCCTGGAAATAGATGCACCAAAAAAAAACAAAAAAAAAAAAAAAAAAAAAAAAAAACTCAAGGAGGTTGAATAGAAGTGAAATATTGTTTTTGAACATTTTAATGGGCTGGGATTTTGTATCAATATATTGGAAATATTTTAGTGCAGTTTCTTTGCGCAGAATATATTCGTTTGAAAGTTTTGTATTATATATTAAATTCACTGCAGTTTCCCGAATTGTGGAATTAATTTATATTTTACGATAGATAGCATTGTGATAATTCGGTTTATATCTTAAAGATTTATAAATTGAGTTTTATTTTGACGTTTTAAGCTTGCTAATGTTTGTGGCAAGTAGAATTTTGACAAGTTATTGATTACGTTGGGAAGATTTTGGTGAGTACTGGGACCTGGTTTTACCAGTTATTGGAGAATATTAAATTTCGGTTTATGTCATATTAAGATACTATTCTTCATGTCTCACATTGTCCATGTTATAGACTGTTCAGATAGACGAAAAAGTTAAATTCCGCATGCTCAAAATTTCGGGGGAAGTAACTAATAATGTCTCGTTTAAGACTACGGAAGGCTTTGAGGTGTCAGGCAAATGAAATAGTGTCTAATATTTATCAATTCTTAGCCAAAGCTAAGACTAAAAAAGTTTTAAACTTCCTAGTGATAAGGTTATAACAGAGAGAATTTTTACCGCCCGGACTATAGGCGACGCCCTTTTTCCTCCAACTAAACCACCTATTTAAACAGGCTATAGCTTAAATTGTTTTTAGCTAAGTATTGATAAATATTAAACTCTATCTCCCTTGCCTTACCTTTCAAAGCCTTCCCAGGTCCTAAACGAGACATAATCAGTTTTTAAAGTAGCGAGTTCATTGTAATGGAAATGCAAATGGCGGAACCGTCGGACGGAAAGAAAGAAAGAACACTTTATTAAAATAATTAAAGTGATGCTGCCCAAATTAATGGGGTTTCTAAGCGACACAGCTCTTTAATCTGTCGTCAGATAAATGTCGTGATATGATCTCTTGGTTTCATCCAAAGCTTTAGTTACATCGGGGATACGGAAGTTGTATTGAAGATCAATTTTGTACGCGTGGTTGTGCTACACGTTGGTGTTCCATTATGGTTCTTCATTAATTCTATTTTTAACCGTAAATGTGATTATCGATAATTCCGAGTGAGTCTACTAGTATTTGGTCGGCTAAGATCGGGAGGACATTTATATCTAGGCCGAGTTCCTGAAATAATGTGCTTGTATCCTTTGGTATGGTTCCTCGAGCTCCGAACCATACCCCATTAGAGAGAAATTTTCTTTTGCCGAATTTTTCTTGGAAGATTTTTTTCTCTATCGACTGCATTTGCTTGGTCGCTATTATTCGTTTCGAACCTCACAGTAGTACTACGCCTGACTCAAGCTAGACAACATGACGAGAGGACTTCTTGATAAGGAAAGCCCCTGAAGAGGTGCGAAAAGGCACGAAACATGTCGGGCGAAACATAACAAATAAAGCGGTTAATATGAAAAAAGAGTGTACTGCTTTATCGACCCCCTGCCAGAAAAACAAACAAGAAAAAGTGGAAAATATATATCGGGTCATCTTTCACAAGAATTAATATATATATATATATATATATATATATATATATATATATATATATATATATATATATGTCTGTTCGCTCGGTCGTATGTATATATTTATATATATATATATATTTGTCTGTTCCCAAATTTCTGGCGTCCCTAATGGTCCGATTTTGATGAAATTTGGTACAAAAATCCGTCGTCCAATTTGAAAGGTCAAGTACGTTAACCAGCAAAATCCGCCCACTGGAAGATGGCATTTGGGGCGAAATTCGCGCAAAAAAATCGTAACGCTTTCGTTTTTGAGTTCATATGCTTGTACGTGTAAGTACTCGTTTTATAGGCTTCTTGGGCTAGTAAAACGAATGAAACCATTTTTAAGGCGATAGCTTTAACCGTTTCTGAGAAAATCGGAAAAAAAATTGTTAAATCAAGTTTTTGGTTTGGTTACTTAGAATCATGGGATTCAGTTGAATTATTTTTTGCATGTTTGAATTTCATCAAAACTAACATGTTAAACTTTTGGTTACGTTTGGAGTTAAGGAAGGGTTAGAATAAAATATTTTATGAACAGACATGAAAAGTTTTGGCAACTTCGTAGAATTTCATTAATATCTCTAGCACGGTTGGGAAATCGTGATAAGTGGATAGAAATTATTTGAAAGATTAGGTGATGTCAATCGGAGAAATAAGTGCTCAAACTTTGAAGTAATTGATTTCGTTTATTCGAACGGTTCTTTTTGTCCGTTTTTATTCCTTGTTATTTTTTAATTGCTTATAGTTGGATAATGTATTTTACAATAAAACAAGTTAGGCAAAATAACAAAAACAATTCATTGTTAGAAATATAGCTTGCCAAGAGAAAGAGATTCGATGACGTCTTTTGAATATTTTCAATTGCCTTCATGCTGTTGATTTTTTTATTTTATTTTTTAATTGATTTTATTTGTATAATTATTACTATAGTAAAATAACACAGGAATATGTGAAAATTTTTGATATTTTCCAATTCTTTGAAATGTATGAAATGAAGTATCGGTAGAAGAGGATTCTAGAGTCTGGCAGACCCGATCAGGTAAAGTCATAAAGCCCTTTGAACAAAGCCCGAGGAAAATATTATCTGTTTCTATTCTAAGCTTTTCAAATGACAATAGGGACATGAACAGGAACCGCGCTAAGATGATGCAGTTCCTGCGAGTCGGACTTTTTTCATTCCGTCTTGATTTTCAAGCAGCCTAGGACATTGACAGTGCTTGCTGTTCTCCGAGGAAGAGTCGGGTCATCCAACTTCCCAAGGGCTTTTCGGACACGACTGACAGGGACCGTTGGACTCACTGCCTTAAGCTGAGTCCACACCGGGACTCAATGTTCCGCGTTTTTGTTGCGCCCTGACACGGGCTCAATGTCCCAGGAGTTTATTGTGGCTCTACGTGTTTTCAAGTTATCTAGGTCATTAGATACGGGTAAGAATGTCAGCTCTCATAAAGGCCCGATCGAGTGGTCATTTGTGAAAATATAAGGAAGAAATATAGGACTAATTAATCTTCCAATTTTCTAATTCACTCTTCGGATACAAAACTTGTTAAACTTCATCGCCTACGACCTTAGGTAACTATATAGTTAATATAATTTAAACTATATACAAACATGTAGCGTTTTCTTTGATTTTTCTTGTAATTTGTCTACTCAAATTTTTACCATAAAAACATCTTGTAGGACAATTTAATTTTCGGAACAGTTGGTTTTGTTACATTAATGATGTCTCTCACTTTTTCCTTGTTTGTTGTAATATACAAAATACTTCCTTGCAGTAAAATGAGTTAGTCAATATAACTAGGCTTTTAAAACTTTTGCTTCTATCTAGCTTTTCAGACCAAATTTATAGGTAACTGTGAATTTCATGGTCAAATTTTTTTTTTCATTCAAGTCAAACAAATTTTTAGTCATCAAAATTAATTGTCACTTATCCTTAGTCCCAACTTGTCTATAAGTTATAATTGAATTGAGAAACTTTAAAATAATCTGTTAATCATTTTCAAAGTATTTTTTAAGTACAACAAATTAATTTTTATTAATAGTAAAATAACAAGCCGTGAATAACGTTGCTCTGAGTACGGCCTAATGAAATTACGTTTTACTGTATGAATGCACAAGCACAGTATTTTTATTAAATGTATATAAATTAAAAAAAAAAACAAATTTCTTTGAGTATATATTCGTAAGTAGATACTTATGTGTTGTTAAGAGTACTTACGTTTTGGATCACGACCCACCCCGCCCAAAAACTAACGTTTAAAAAAAAGGCCAAGTTCCAGGCCTCTCCCAAAAACAGTTTGCCTATGAAAGTTCTGATATCATAGTATTGGGCCAAGTTTTAGGCTCTTAATACCTTGTCAAGAACCTAATAATACCCTCTGACTTATTTGTGCAATTCTAACTTGTACAGATTTTGGTCATGCTACACCTACTTTCTGCAAATAGAAAAGCAAAAATAAAGTAGAAAAAAATAAGTTATATTAAAATTTTATAACACAAATCTGCAACTGTTCGAGTTGACAGTTTCGGATCCGTGACCTCCGAACTGTGAGTCCTAGACGACTTAGATCTAGCCTAGAACAGTCCCAAGACCGACCTGTGTGGTCAAAATCTGCAACTGTTCGAGTTGACAGTTTCGGATCCGTGACCTCCGAACCGTGAGTCCTAGACGACTTAGATCTAGCCTATAACAGTCCCAAGACCGACCTGTGTGGTCAAAATTGGCCAAAAGATGTGGATTTGTATAATGATCAAACATAAAGACAGATTGCTGGTAGACGATGTTGACCTAGCCTATGACACTCGCCGGATCAAGACCTACCTGTGTGTCAAGTTTTGTCAAAATTGGTCAAACGATGTGGATTTGTATAATGATCAGACATACAGACAGAAGGCTGCTATACGATTTTGACGTAGCCTATGACCTTCCCTGCATCAAGACCGACCTGTGTACCATGTTTGGTCAAAATCGGTCAAACAGTGTAGATTTTTACAAGGAAGAAATATAGAGACAGGCAGCTGGTAGACGATTTTGACCAAGCCTATATGCGTCTTAATGTTTCTTAAAACATCGAATCTAGGTTCTCCATACCGAGGCGATTCATTTGATACCCCACATGATGGGTTTCGGACGGAATTATGGGTTTTCGAAGGAACTGGCACCCCCCTCTCCCGGAAGCGAAGTCAAAAACAACTTTTCAGCATTTTTCTATTTGTCTTTGAGAAACACTCTAATGTCCGTAATCCTGCAAAATTTCGGGCTGTTGAAGTTCCTCTTTTTTTTTTGTTTCTGTTTACCTCAGTTATTAATTGTTTGTTTTTCACTGTTTGCCTTAGTTTTTAATTGGTTTGGGTTATTTTTATTGAATTTCTTTTTCAATAAAACATGACAAGCTAGAAAGAACTGCGCTTATGAACCCAAGTAGTAGATGTGATCACATCGGGGTAGATACGAGATCGAGGTAGATAAGAGAGACACTGCATTTATATTGAGCTAAAAGCACTTTTGAAGGCAGGCTGCTAATAATTAAGGTGAGAGGATAAACCGGCTGAAACTGCTGGTGGGGAACTACTAATGGGAATTCCATTGTGAGCTACTGTCAAACGTAACTGCTGGTGGGGAACTACTAATGGGAATTCCATTGTGAGCTACTGTCAAACGTAACTGCTGGTGGGGAACTACTAATGGGAATTCCATTGTGAGCTACTGTCAAACGTAACTGCTGGTGGGGAACTACTAATGGGAATTCCATTGTGAGCTACTGTCAAACGTAAAAGACAAAGTTTTGTGAAAATCCCATTATCTTTTCTATCGCATACTTTGTAACGGCAGTGGGAGAACGCACTAAAACTTCTCTTATCTAAGCTATCGCTTACTAAATTGTTCCCTGAATTTACACAGGCGAAGATGACCGATTCCAATCCTTCCTATGGACCTTCATGTCTTGTCATTCTATTATGGAGGTGATTTCCTTCAACGGCGGCGACAGGAAAATTAGTAGTAGGTCTTTATAGATTGGTTTCGGCTGTTAAGATTGGTGCCTGTGAAGCCTGCCAAGGATTTTGTTTCTTTACCTGTTCTATTCGACCATCTGAGGAGTGCCAACAAGCACTTAGACAAATTGCAGACAGCTCCACCAGTCCCTGAGAGACAAAGTACCCCTATTTCCAGCATTGGGGGGGGGGGCTTTGTGGTATTATTAAGATCCTCCATTTCAAAAGTATGTGAATCATTTGTATAGTTCAAAGGAAATACAAAAACTTTATTTTCTGGTTATCTTGTTCCGAAATATTATTTGATTACGAAATATTTACTATATTATAAGATTGTGATCCTTCGTTCCCAATAATGTATATTAAATTTGCAGAAGGTTATACATAACAAAAACTTTTTCATAAATATTCTTTTATTTGCTACACTGCATTTTTCACGACACTAGACGCCCCTTCAAGAGCAGCTGAACAAAAAACATTTCAATTGAGCCTCAACTGAGAAACACGTTACATAGATAAGGCTATGTCTAAACTATTAAAATAAAGTAAAGATGGCCATTGCAAAACAGCTGTTTAAAACGATAGTGTCATGGTTAACATCGATTTCCAGAGAAAGCTGTATGAAAGAAATAAACATATATATATATATATATATATATATATATATATATATATATATATATATGTATATGTATATGTATATATACTTAATCAAAAGGTTCCTCTATTCCAGCTTCCGAAGCCCCAACGTTATGAAGATGTCCCTCACCAAAATAGCAGGGATTTTCATAAGTGCTCTAATCAGAATTAAACATTAACGTTACAGCAAAATTAGGCGCATATTCCGGGTATATTTTTGGCTCGTTGGTTTTTCGACTCCTTGGACGACCAATTTTGTCTGGTCCGTTGAAACATCGGAAAATCTTTTCAGTAATGCTGGGTTGCGTAATCACGCTAAAATATACATTCATACGGGGGAGTTTTTATTTTTACTTATTTGAGAACTTGCTAAATTGGACTCCCTTCCTTATTTGGCTGGCTCTCTGTTTGAAAGGAAAAAAAAAACCTCCAGAACTTCTCTTGGAGAATTAGAATGCTGTTTATGGTGAGCTAATCAGTTAGGAGCAGGTTTCCTATTACTAATTAGCAACAATTTATTCAGATCTATTACAAGAAAACAAATTATCTTGTATGATTTTATATGGGGGGGGGGGCTAAGAATGCCCCGCTAAGAATGCGAAAATTTAAATTTTAATTAATATCTGAATTTAGAGGTCAAATGATATGCAGCCAGTGTATTAATGACCCGGAAATAGAAACTGACTAATGAGAAACTATGAAAAATTGAATAACTATGATTCATGTAATCTGCTGTTAACTCAAATAATGGAGGCCCTGAATTCGAAACTTTACCCTCACTAACGATTTCATCTTCTAGTATCGTCGTTCAGGAATCGGAATATTACAATCTAAATAAAATTTGACTCTTGTACTGGACGGGAGCTCTGATGCTCAGTATTGGGGTTTTCTCTGAGAGAGAGAGAGAGAGAGAGAGAGAGAGAGAGAGAGAGAGAGAGAGAGAGAGAGAGAGAGAGAGAGAGATAGTACAATGGTGATAAAAAAAGTCCGACTCGCAGGAACTGCATCATCTTAGCGCGGTTCCGTTCTTATCTCTAGACTCATTTTAAATGATTAAAATAGAAGCTGTTATTATTTTGGGTCGACATTTCTAGAAAGCATGAAGATTAGAGAGTTAGCCTTCGAGGTGATAAGTAAAGATGGAATGGTTGGGATTCGGCTAAAGAAACCTCAATACGATTTTTGTTAAAAAATCTATATTTAGGACGTTTTGGCTACTCATTGGTAGCCTTCGTCAGCAATGAAAGTGCCGGGAGGCAGAGGAGGACCAAAGCTGTCAGTTCCATCTTTACTTTCAAGAAAGGTCTTATTTACGATCTTACCTGGATGGGTCCCCGCCCTAGGAAGGACCCTGCTAAGCATTTGAAAAGCTATATCTTGGAAATCCATATCTCTAAGATTAAATTGTTTTTCTTATTTTTCTTGACCTGATTTATTATCAAATACATTATCCAACTATAAGCAGTTAAAAAATAACAAGGAATAAAAACAGACAAAAAGAACAGTTCGAATAAGCGAAATCAATTACTTTAAATTTTTAAGCACTTATTTCTCCGATTGACATCGTCTAATCAAAACTTTCATCAGAACCTTTTTTAGCGCGGTTCCTCCCTCCCCCATAGGGAGGAACCCCGCTTATAAGGTTGATACAATGAAACAATCCGGAAGTGCCGACAAGAAAATTTCGCGTTTCAGAACCCCTAGAGACCGAAAATAACGGTGGTTTAAATTTGTATATATATATATATATATATATATATATATATATATATATATATACATAGTCTGTTCGCTCATTTCTGGCTTCCCTGATGGTCCGATTTTGATGAAATTTGGTACAAAAATCAGTCGTCCAATTTGAAAGGTCAAGTTCGTTAACCAGCAAAATCCGCCCACTGGAAGAAGGTGTTTGGGGCGAAATTCGCGCAGAAAAAATCGTAACGCTTACGTTTTTGAGTTCATAAGCTTGTAAGTACTCTTTTTATAGGCTTCTTGGGCTAGGAAAACGAATGAAACCATTATCAAGGCGATAGCTTTAACCGTTTTCGAGAAAATTGGAAAAATAGTTTTTGAATACCGTTTTTGGTTTGGGTACTTAGAATCACGGGATTCAGTTGAAACATTATCTGCATGTTCTACTTTCATTAAAACTAATGTGTAGAAAGTTATGTTACGTTTGGAGTTAAGGAAGGGTTAGAATAAAATATTTTATGAACAGACATGAAAAGTTTTGGTAACTTTGTATACTTTCCTTAATATCTCGAAAAAGGTTGAGAATCTTGTGAAACAAAAGATTACCATTAGAATGCTTACTAAATTCTCTACAAAAAAGGTTCTAATGAAAGTTTTGATTAGGCGATGTCAATCGGAGAAATAAGTGCTTAAAACTTTAAAGTAATTGATTTCGCTTATTCGAACTGTTCTTTTTGTCTTTGATTTTGGTACTTAGAATAATGGGCTTCAGTTGAAACATTTTCTCCATGTTTGAATTTTATCAAAACTAATATGTTGAAAATTTGGTTACGTTTGGAGTAAAGGAAGGATTAAAATAAAATATTTCATTTTTAGACATGAAAAGTTTTGGGAACTTCGTATATTTTCATTAATATCACGAAAACAGTTTGGAATCTTGGCAAGTAAAAGATTACCAATCGAAAGGTTACTAAATTTTCTACAAAAAAATGTTTTGAAGACATTTGCGATGGGATGGTCATATTTGGAGAAATAAGTGCTTAAAACATAGGTAATTTCGTTCATTTGAACGAATCTTTTTGTGTGTTTCCTACAGTTTTTTTTCACTGCTCGTTATTTTTGTGATTGCTTATAGTAGTCAAATGTATTAGTCAATAAAACAGGATACGTATATATAGAAACAATATTTTGTTTCAACGGTATCTTGGAATTCGAAGATGCCCTATGAATATCTAGATGACTGTAATGGTGTTGATTTCGTTCTTTAGAATTGTTTTTGGTATTCCCTATTTTCAGAAGTTTTTATCTATTTATTATTTTTTTTTTTAAATTCATTGAACGAAATCATATGAATTCGAAGGTGAGGAGCTAGGAGGCTTAGGGTGGGGGGCGTTTTCCCTGTCCCCAGGTACTCTCGTCTCCCTGTGTACCCTCGTCATCTTCAAGTCTTTGTCTAGAGTCATAAAGATAAGCCTCCAAACAACTTTAGGAATGTAGGATTTCTAATTTTTGCCAGTATCAGAACAGCCGCTCTTTACATACCACAGTGGTACAGACGTACCGGTCTATACTAGTTGCACTCCACACGGTGGTAGTACTTGGTGTTTGCCACAGCGGATCGCTCATTATAACCTTATTTTATACGTATTAAATAGGGACCTAAAAAAAGTTTATTTGTGTATAAGTGTTGCGTTATTGGGATTAGAATAAAATATTTTATTAACGGACATGAAATACTTCGGAATCTTTGTATATTGTCCTTAATTTTTTTTTCTTTTATGGTGTATGGAAATCTGAGTCATTAGCACCATTTTTTCCTTATGAGCTTATATAATACTTAGATTTAGCTAGCAACAATATTTTACACCGCAATTAAAGTGATTTGCTCTTCTTATAAACATAATATTTATATTATAATATAAACATAATACATTAATTTGTCTGACAAAAAAAAAGTCCGACCCGCAGGAACTGCGCGGTTCCGTTCTTATCTCAATTGCGATAAGTGAAGGAATATAGCAGCTATCGGTAGGTATTAGCACCATTTTTCTCCCTTAATATCTTCAAAACAGTTAAGAAATCGTGGGAAGAACGATTTAAACATTCAAAAGCTTACTAAATTCTCTAAAAAAAAAGATTCTGAAGCAAATTTCGATGGGGCAATGTCAGTCGGAGAAGTAAGTGCTTAAAACTACGAAAGTGTTAGTTTTGTTATTTTAAACGGGTTTTTGTCACTGTTTACCTCACTTTTGTTTTTTAAGTTTATTTAACGGTGGAATGAGTATTTCATTAAAGCTGAGAAAATAAGAATCATATTGGTAATAGAGTTTTCCTAGAGTGAGCGTCGCGATGACGGGAGAGTCCCATCCGTTTAGAAAACTGTCAGTTTCCATATGTGGCTCTTTAAGCTTCCTTCTCTTTGAGATTTTATTTTATATTTTTAACGACAGATCAAAACCTACCGATAGCTGCTACTATTCCTTTACTAATCGCACTTCGGATAAGAACGGAACCGCGCTAAGATGATGCAGTTCCTGCGAGTCGGACTTTTTGTAGAGCATTTAGTAAGCTTTCTAATGGTATTCTTCCGTTTACCAAGATTCTCAACCTTTTTCGAGATATTAAGGAAATTATACAAAGTTACCAAAACTTTTTATGTCTGTTAATAAAATATTTTATTCTAACCCTTCCTTAACTCCAAACGTAACACAAATTTCAACATATTAGTTTTAATGAGAGTAGAACATGCAGAAAATGTTTCAACTGAATCCCATGATTCTAAGTACCCAAACCAAAAACGGTATTCAAAAACAATTTTTCCAATTTTCTCGAAAACGGTTAAAGCTATCGCCTTGAAAATGGTTTCATTCGTTTTGCTAGCCCAAGAAGCCTATAAAACGAGTGCTTACAAGCTTATGAACTCAAAAACGTAGGCGTTACGATTTTTTTTTGCGCGAATTTCGCCCCAAACGCCATTTTCGAGTGGACGGATTTTGCTGGTTAACGAACTTGACCTTTCAAATTGGACGACGGATTTTTGTACCAAATTTCATCAAAATCGGACCTTTCATCTTCTACCTAGAGAGCGAACAGACAAATATATATATATATATATATATAAATATATACATATATATATATATATATATATATATATATATATATATATATATATATATACACAAATTTGAACCACCATCATTTTCGGTCTTTAGGGGTTCTGAAACGCAAACTTTTCTAGTCGGCACTTCTGGATTGCGTCATGAGATCAACCGTATAAGCGGGGTTCCTCCCTATGGGGGAGGGAGGAACCGCGCTAAAACCGTCATAAAGGGGTATTTTTTTAACCACGACACCTCAACATGGGATATATGTGTGTGTGTGTGTGTGTGTGTGTGTGTGTCTATATATATATATATATATATATATATATATATATATATATATATATATATATATATAGAGCTAACATAATTCCAGGGTTGAGGATCATCTTTCATAACTCCTCCAGAAATCCAACAATATAGGTTAAATACAATATCAATGTACATAAAAAAATATAAAATAAAATATAAACACGGTTATAGAGACATAGAACATAAATATATAGAAATATTAACTGTTCCCATATGCAGGTTTACAAATCCCTCCCGGAACAAGGATAAAATGTTAACGAACTGAGATGATGCAGATCCTCGACATGGAATTTGTTTCATTTGCCCACTTTAACTAGTGCTAATTTATAGAATCTTCTACTTAACTTTAAAATTCTAATTGAGTAAAATAAAAGTTTAATTGTTAAAATATTTACAAATAAAAGACCTCTTAGTGTTTATATCACATCTTAGTTTTATTTATAATACATTAGCTGTTACCCAGCGTGCCATGCTACACCTACTTTCTGCATCTAGAAAAGCCAAAGTAAATTAGAAACCAAATAAGTACTATTAAAATCTAATAATTCCAATCTGTAACTGTTCGGGTTCACTGTGTCGAACCCATTACCTCCGAACTCTGAGTCCTAGGCGATGTTATGAGCTTGTGACACTCCCCGGATCGAGACCTGTATGTGTGCCGAGTCTGGTAAAAATTGGTCAAACGGTGTGGATTTGTATAAATAACAATAATACAGACAGACAGCTGGTAAACGTTTTTGATCTAGCCTTTTTCACTCCCCGTATCAACACTTACGTACAGACACGTGATTTAATACATATAACATATCTTATGCTATATATATTAATTTATATTACATCTTACGGTTTTTTAACATGACATCATAGTTTACTTTAATTAAATCTCGTTTTTTAGCGCATTTCCTGCCTCTCTTCTTAGGGAGAAAACCCGCTTATAATGTCTACCATACGAAGCAATCTGGAGCTGCCGATGAGAAATATCCACATACACACACGTATATATGCGTTTCACTTGCGAAGGTGAAACTCGTTAACATCGCAAAATTCGTCACTCGGAACAAGGTTTTATGCTTCCTTTTTCTTACTTTACATCTTATGTTTATTTATTGAGAGGAGATCGTTGACTTTTGGCGACGCGAAGGTTGAAATTTGTAAGGGTTCGGTCGTTGTGTCATAATAAAACTACATTTCTTATGTGAAAATGTGTTTTATTGTTTGCTGACGTTTCGGCTTGAAATTCAACCCTTCATCAGGGCTGGAAAACTAGTAGGACAGAGTTAATACTAACATATATATTTACAAAAAATTCAAAAATCAGAAAAACATTATACAGCAAGTGTGTGCTATAGCTAGAGCTTAAATTAAAGTTCCGTTATGTTTATTTAAATCAGATATTTACATTGCATCCTTCTGTTCATTTTCATGCCAAATAAAAATATATAACCATCCTAAAGAAGATATTTTGGCAAAATTTCATACACAATATTTCAAAGTTCCTTGTTGTTATGAATCAAATAAGGAAGCCTTTTCATATTATCGTACATTTCCTGATAGGAGAAAGGGAGGTACCGTTTCTGTTTGGTCTGGAGCTCCTCACCGCAATCACGCAACCACAACGAACGGTATGCTTTTACTCGAAGGAATTATAAAACCGGTGTTCATGCGAAAAAAGTCCATCCCGCAGGAACTAAGCACAACCCACAGCAAGATGCATAGGTTATTTTATGGCAGGGGCAATGGAAAGGTCATTTTAGTTTTTAGTTTTTCTGTTCTTAAACCTAGACTCATTATGAATGCTTGGTATAGAATCAGTTGATATTTGTGGCCAATTTTAAACACCTACTTGAATGACACCTCGAAGAAATGTGAGATTTTAGGCTCATATTCTCACACACACACACACACTATATATATATATATATATATATATATATATATATATATATATATATATATATATTGAAATTTGAACCGTCTATTGGAATCTGACATGACTCTCGTAATTTCTCGCGTTCTTCCCACTTAAAAGGCAGTCTAGGGAGAGATGTTCTACCAGAAGCCGCCCAAGATGTAGCTCCATCGATGTAAATCGATTTCTTCCAAGAAGGGAAATTATTTAAAGGGAATTAAGAAATTTTTTTTTTTTTTTTTTTTAGTAATACGTTTATTTAACATTTGTACATTTGGAGAGTACATTAGTAAGTTTGCTCTCAGATATAAATAATGATTATATACAGAAATTGAGTTGAAATAGAAAATAAATAAAAAACAAATAAGCAAATAAATAAAAAATAAAATAAAATAAAAAAAAAGAAAGAAAAAGTGCATAAAAAGCAAAACAAACAAAAACAATGAATAGGAAATAATAATAACACAATAATAATAAATTGGACGAGAATTATACAGCCTTGAAATTAAAGATAATTAATGAACCGGATCTAAGGACAGGCTTGGATCGCCTTTCTGAATGGCAAACGAAAGAACTGCACGGGCGATATTACAGTCGTTTATTTGATCCGGAGGTGCAGACGACGTTGTCGGTAGCATGGTTGACTTCTGGTCGGCTATTTTCGGAAACTGAGGGTTTCGTGATAGCCATCCAGGACCAAGTAATTGCAACACGGTCCTACCGACGACACGTTTTAAAAGATATTAGTATTTCGGACAAGTGCAGATTATGTAACAAGGCGTATGAGTCGATTCAACACGTGACGGCAGGCTGCGAAATTCTTGCGGGATCGGATTACCTTCAGAGACACAACAATGTTGCCAAGATATACCATCAAGCAATTGCAGAAAGGTTCGGCATTATGGAAACTACGGACCGTATTATCGCTACGTCCCACAAAGACTTCAAGAAAATAATAGAATTAAAATCTACTGGGACGAAGCTATGATTACGGACCGAACTGTTCACCATAATAAACCAGATATTCTCATCATCGACAAGCATAATAAGACTGCTGATATAATTGATATCTCATTGCCGAATGATGAGAATATCCGGAAAGCATATGCCGAAAAGCTGCGAAAATATCAAGACTTGGCCATTGAGTTAAAAGATCTCTATAAATTAGATTCCGCTAGAGTTACTGCAGTTATCATTTCGACCAAAGTTTTGATACCGAATACTACAGTTAGTGCCACCAAATATCTGAAATTGTCAGAGGAACACCTAATACTATCCCAGCAAGCAGTTCTACTCGACACAGCTAGAATCGTCAGAAAATTTCTTAATGCCCATAATTAAAAAAAATATATATATATATATTTAAAAAACATAAATATAATTATTTTTACTGGTTGGAACTATCCCCCAGTAAAAAAATTCTCCAGTAATCTGAGAGACCCCACCCCCATAAAGATAATAACACTTTTGGAAGGAGCCAATCAATACTGGCACTTCCTACTTAGAATAATGTTTTGTCCTGATTCAGTTAATTGATCACGAGGCCAATGTCTCTTGAGCCTTCTAGGCGGATTTTTGGGGTGAGTTTGGGAGGAAAGTGTTTGTGCTCTCTAGGATTGGGATGGAAGGACAGTTTGGAATGAAAGGTTAGGAAGCGGGATTTTGCCAGTTCTTGAACGAAAGGGATGTTGAGGTCACTATGAAGAGTTTTATTGGAAACATAGAAAGGAGCATTAACTATTTTGCGGAGGACTTTGGATTGGAATGCCTGTATTCTCTGTACGTTAGAAGATTTAGTTGTTCCCCAGAGTTCAAGTCCGTAAGTCCAAATAGGTCGGATTATGGTTTTGTATACAATGAGTTTGTTGTGTGTTGTCCGTTTTGATGAAGGTCCCAGTAGTTGTCGTAAGAGTCCGTATCTCCTGTTCAGTTCCTGTCTTTTCAGTCGGGTATGGATTACTAGCAATCTAGAACTTATAATGGTTATGAAATATATAATAACATGTAAGACTAAATGTAAATATTGGATATTCACTCTGTAAATAAAAATTTCTTCTTCTTTCTTCTTCTAAAAAAAAAACAAAATTCAGTAAGTTAAATATTATCAGATGTATGTATTATACTCGTATTTTGCTTGGGTTTTTTTTATAATTTTCCCAAAGTTTCAACAGTACTTAAGATCATTGTGTATTTAGTTCGACAATAATGACATGTAAAATATATAATAACATCAGATAGAAATAACATTTACAACTGCTAACTGCTAATTCTTATCGAACAGTTTCATAGAATGTTAGGAAGAACAACGGCACGGTATTCTCAGAAAATGCCTGTTTTAATGTTCTATACATTTTTTCCTTTTTTTAATTTGTGATGTTTCGAAGATACCTTATTTTTTGTTGTTTTTTTGGTGGTTGGGGGGGGGGGGGGGAAGTGGATGCAAAGAGGGGTGGATGATGAAGCATATGCTTTTAATAATTTTTATATAGGCATAATGAAAGAAAGTCTTTTCACGGTTGTGTTTTAGTTTTTTGCATTTTTTTCGAAAACGAAGCTAACGAGATATATGTCAAAGCACGTTTTTTCTTTCTTTTTTCATCCTGCACGGATTCCCGAAGTTTGGCCTTTTATTTTGGGGTCACCCGAGAATCGACGAATATATAAAGTATTTTTTTTAATTCTGTTATGCGTGCAACCTCAATGTGCCGTAGCACTACTGACGTGTATATTTGCCTGCACCGGAAATTTGAAGGATTCTAGTAATTTTTTATACGGTAATCGGGACTTCTACGTGGACCAATTAATGCCATTTCTAAGCGTGTTAATTGAATGTGTTTATTCTTGAACATTGTGTTCTTCTCGTCACGTTGTAATGTTCCAGTTGGTATCTGGCAAACACGGTGATGACATCTGTTTCCTGAGCATTCTTTCCGATTAACCAACGTCCATGCGTGTAGTGCTGAGCCATCTCCTCATTCTATTGTGTAAACGTTACATTTAGTTTTTAACTTTTTCTCTAGTCGGATTCTCGTTTAAAGTATTTTTACCCGTACTATTAAGGAATCGATGTTCAGATGAATTACTGCTAAAATAACCAATTTCATTTTTTTGCAAATCTCAAATTATTATTTTTCTATAATATTTTCAAATCAATGAAGCATTATTTAATATGTACTACAGGTAGGCCAAAACAAAAAGAAAAATGGAAACAGAGGATTTTCCTTGAAACCAGTTATTCCGATTAATGCTCGGACGCCTTGAGCAAATTGGCACCGGATTGCATATCACGGTAACCCTCGTGTTTTAGGGCTTAATCAACATATTTGACGGAAAAGTATCATATTTATACTAAGCATTACTTCTATTTAAGTACTCTCAAGAAGATTTATCTTACATTCTTTTATTAAATTAATAAATTCATGTGTTTTACAGGACGGAATAAACCGTTATTGGTTTCAGTTTAGGTTCTTCGCGTTAAAAAATAAATTTATCAGACACTTTCCACTCCTTGCTCAATGAAGTGGGGGCTGCAGCCCCTCAGCCCCCCCCCCTTTATATACGCCCATGGTTGGAATCCCATTCTAGCTAGTTCTTTTTCCTAAAGTAATGAATTTTATTTGCGCTCATATAAACAACAATTACTAAATTAAAAAAGTCCGTCTCGCAGGAGCTGCATAACTAAGAACTTTCCTCGGAATTTTTGTAGTGTAGACTACATTACTGAATGATTTGCTGTAAACAACCTATATAAATAAAATAAAAACGAGAATAGTTCTGCTCATTTACATTTCTTATGAGAACTGTTCAATTATTAATTTTGTAAATAATTTGCTTCCAGAGTTATGTTAATACATGATACTGTACTACTTAATAAATACACAAAAACTTAATTTTCCGTCTTTTGATCTGACGCAGGAACAGGATACAGTCCCCCTAGTGGGAGATAGCGCTCCTCGCGGCGGCTTTGGGAACTACGTCGGGTGGGATAATTCTAATGAAACAGAGTTTAAAGTAAACCCTCCTTTCCAATAGACCGATTTACTTCATTTTTACAACACTTCTTTCTCATGAGATTCCCACGACGTATACCGCGTTTCGTTACAATAAAGCAGAAATTATGACCGGTATGTGTATATTAGTACTTTAGGTCCAGAGTAAACCCCCTCTCCCAATAACCCGATTCAGTTTATTTTTACAGCCCATTTTTCTCTGTTGATTAACACCCTCAATACCGAGTTTCGTTGAAATGTAACAAATATTACGGCTGCTACTGGCAAATTGGTAATGTGGGTCCTGAGTAAACCCCCCCTCCTAATGAACCGATTTATTTTATTTTTACAGCGTATGTCTTTAGATCAACATAGCGAATACCGAGTTTCGTTGAAATATAACAAAAACTACGGCTGGCATGGTCAAATTAGTGTTTTGGGTCCGGGGTAAACCCCCCCCTCCCGGTGGACCAATTTTGGTGGTTAACGAACTCGTTCAATCGTTCGCTAATTGAACGCTATATACCAAGGTTCGTCAAGAAAAAAACAAAAACTCTGGCCGCTATCGTGTTAACAGACATATATATTTATATGCATATATATATATATATATTTTAACGGGGGTCATTTTCGATGTCTACTAGGTAGGATCGATAAAGATTTGAAAAAATTTTTCAAAAATTCCGTCATGAGTGCAAGCTCAATAGCTACTTTCCTTCAGCGGAAAGTGCTAGAATGCTATTCGTCATGGCGAACATATATCGGAAATATAGCTTTATAACATCGTATGAAAGATTAGTACTTATATTCTAAACAGTCTCACAATCCTGTGTTGAATCTTCGCCTCGTATAAAACATTCCGCGAATTGTCCTTTTTTTACCAGGATGTTATCCCATTTCCGAACACCAGGATAGACCTTGCATTTTGAGACCATCGAAACATTTAAGCACTTAAATCACATCAGTTACTTCAGTGCTTCTCTGAAAACATTCACCAAAAGTTCCTTTTTTAAGGAGACCCCCAGGGTAGACCTTGTGTTTTCGGCCAGGCTATAAAACCAGCATAGTCATGGCTTACTCTAAAATCATCGACCGAATGCCCCTCTTTTAAAAGGATGCAATTTCTGCCCGCCAGGAAATGTCCATTCATTTTTAGCGAAGTGATCAAACGAACTCAGTATTACCCTCCGTGAACCGATCCAGACAATTTTGGCCACCAGTTTTTCATTTTCGAGCAAGTGATCAGCTCACGGCGGTCTTCCTTATCTTCAGGGTATGGAACCATCTTGAGTATGTTTCTTTTTTTATGTCATGCAACGTGCCCTTTCTACTCTGCTCTTTTAAATAGAATACATTCAAGCATGTATATAAAATGATTAAAGAAAGTAACTATGATGGAAGGCGGTAATCATATACTTACGTACTTAACTGACCGTTACAACTCGCTATCGAGTCCTGGCTTTCCGCACCAGCCTCTGCCAGTCGTTCCTATCTTGTGCTAGTGCCATCCAGATTCTACCGCCTAAAATGGATCGGGCATCACCAGCTGCATCGTCACTCCGTCGATTCCGAGGTCATCCTCTACTTGTTTTCCGTGCAGCACCTTTGTAAATATTTTCTCCGCAGGCAATCTTCCGCCATTTGAACAACGTGGTTCTTTTAAATCATCTTTGAATGTTTCTACAACAATAATAGTACTGAACAAAAATCTATCGAAATGCGAAATCTATAAACTAAATTAATATACCCGCACATATATTTCTAAATGTATATATATATATATATATATATATATATATATATATATATATATATATATGTGTGTGTGTGTGTGTGTGTGTGTGTTGTGTCTTTGTGTACCTAAATAATGGTTAATAGAAAATTTCGTTTTTCAGGACGAATGGGAGAAGGAGTTGGAGCGTCTCACATCTAGGTTTGAGCGAGAGATGGTGGCAAAGCGGCGGCGGTCGGAAGACACCAAGGTGCTCACCCTCAGACTCCAGCAGGAGAGGGACGACCTCGAGAAAAACATGACTCTCCGAAGGGAGAGGAAGAAGGAGAGTCTTACCAAGAAACTTCTCGAGCACGAAAGGTTAGAACCTTATCTGGATTATATTCAATGGAGAAAATCGTATTAGAGTATACGCTCGTAGTAAAATAAAAAGGAAACGCTGATTAAGCTAAAATTTACAATGTAATATTTAGGGAGGGGAGACTTCTTGAAAAATGAAATGGATATCTCGGCCTTCAGAGAGAATAGCGCTCCCTCCCTTCAGATGGGACTACGAGAAACATTTGCCTTCATATCGCGAAACCTCAATCCATATCATCCCAAATATCTTGGTAAGTAGGGGAATACTAACTAAGGTGGTCGTAGTCGGCTTTCAGGCGTTGGGACACCCGCAACGGGGGGATGGCTATAGGCCGAGGCTAGAAATGGAGGCTAAGCCGAAGGCTGTACTACCCGGCGAGTGCTGGATGAGCGGTCGAGGTAGGGGGTGGATTATTGGCTCGGGTGAGGGGTGGCGTATCAGTCGGGGTGTACTGAGGGACAAGACGGGGGAGGTCTAAGGGCCAAGGTGATGCGTGGACTAAGGACCAAGGCGAGGCGTGATTAAGGGCGAAGACGAGGTGAGGTGTAATTGCCGAGGCGAGAAGTGGTGTAGTGGCTATGGCGAGGGGTGGTCTAAGGGAGAAGACCCGGGGTAGTCTAAAGCTTCAGACGAGGCGTTAACAAAGGTTCAAGGCTAGGGATGACAAGCAGCCGAGGAGAGGGATGTTTCAGCGGCCGGGATGAAGGGTAGTCTATGGGCCGAGGCGTGGTGTGGACTACCGGCCGAGGCTAACGGAGCGAAACAGCTAACGGTAGTGGAACAAGCCGGCCTTACACCTTCCCACTATAGCCTCTATTACACCTGACTTTCTTCTTTCATTCATTGCCTATGATCAATTTTGTTTTGCGCGGTTTACTTGAGGTTATTTTTTATATTGTGCTGGAATTCCTTGTCAATTACAGAATGGAGCAATTGTCACTAACATAATTTTCACCCAGAAATATTTGTAAGAAACTTATATTACAATGTACTATAAATGCAGAACCAGTACGCCATTCCCGACAATTTCAAGACAATATAACGTAGTGTAGCACTTAGGTTCATTATAAGATCGGTTTTCTTTGAAACTGAGCCTGCATCTTAATTTTTGCCTGCGGCTTAATTCAATTTAACTATCATACGAAATAAACCCCCTCTTCGGATAGACCTACTTAGTTTATTTTTGCAACACATCTTTCTCATTAGATACCCACTTCGTATACCGAGTTTCGTTACAGTAGAACAGAAATTATGAGCGCTATTAGTAATTTGAGCCTTGAAATACTTTTTAAAACACGATAAGTAACTACGAAACATACTTATTATTACCTGTTTTTAATAGTAAAGGCAAGTAATCAGCGCTTGGATACTGCCTGTTTCCTCTGCATGGTGGCGGGGTTTTATATATCTCAGGGGGTCTTTTAATGTTGCACAATATATCAAAACAAAGTATTAACTGCTTATAATCCAAGTTTTCCAGATTAAACTAGGGATAAGAACGGAAACGCGCTAAGGTAACCCAGTTCCTGCGAATCGTATGTTTTACTTAATTCATTGCCTGGCCCTAATTTTGAAGTATTGTTTATTCAATTGAATTCACACTGCGTTTCACGGGATCCATGGTCCACGGCACGAGGACAATACGGTCTAGGCATAAACCCACAGAGAAGTTTCTACTTGTCACTCATTTCTCCACTCCATCTGACTCTTTCTATTCTTTAGTTTCCCCATTTGGGTAAATCTGAAGGAGAGCGTCCTCAGCTACGATTTTCTTCAAAGTTTGCACTATAACGCATTTTGATGCACTAAACACGAATCCGTTGAAAAAAAAAAACCCGCTCTCAACTAGGAAAGAAGTTCACTGTTATGAAGGTTAGGGAAGAATGCCTTGGACGACTTTTGGGCATAGAATTCTTTTCATTTCTGCGAGTTGGATTGACTAGGGGTTTTGATGTTTTCTTGAGCGAGCGGAAACGCATAGCACGTATGCCCAAAAGCGACAGTTTACGACCAAGTCAGCTACCACAGGTGAGTCTAAATTTCAATTACACTTCGTCATTAAGGACTATTGCGCATGCGCGTGTTTACATATAAGCTGTTTACCCCGTCTTTTATAACCTCCATAACAGTGAACTTTGGTGCTTAATAACTTCTTTCCTAGTTGAGAGCGGGTTTTTTTTTTCAACGGATTCGTGTTTAGTGCATCAAAATACGTTATAGTGCAAACTTTGAAGAAAATCGTAGCTGAGGGCGCTCTCCTTCAGTTTTACCCCCATTTGAGAGTCTACATGTTTGAAACTGCGTAGAAGGAAGAATTAATCTTCGGATTTAGACCGTGTCTTCATTTTCTTCCACTTTACGTATCCTAGTCACGCTAGCTGTTTTCTCTAATCAAGGAGGTTATAGCATAAGTTTTTTTTTTGTAGTAATAGTTCAAATATATGGAAAATAAATGAGCTATATGCAGTAGTGAGGCGTGAAAGCACCTAGGACAGCATAGAAAAGTCCGATTCGCAGGAACTGCGTCATCTTATCGTGGTCCGTTCTTATCGCTAGTGCCATTAGTAAAGGAATAGAAGCATTTATTGATACGTTTTGATCTTTCGTAAAAAATATAGATGAAATCTTATAGAGAAGTAATATAAGATTTTAAGCGTCACAACAAGAAACTGATATCCTAAGTGAAAATTACTCCTTCCTCTTTCTCATTTTCCTATTTAGTTTTACTCAAATACACATTTCCGAGTTATATGCAACTAAACTCGACAACAACCAATTACAAATTTACGTAAACAGACACAAAAATCCGATCTAAAGAACATAACTAACAATTTCGAAGTTTTTAGCACTTATTTCACCGATTGACATGGCCCCATCGAAAATTACATCAGAACCTTTTTTGTAGAGAATTCAGTAAGTTTTAGAATGTTTACGTTCCACTTGCCACATTTTCCCAACCGTTTTTGAGATATTTCAGAAAATTCCATAAATATGGGTCCATTCGTTTTCATACGTGAAGGAACCTATAAATCGAGTACCTGCAAGCATATGAACTCGGAAACGTAAGCGTTTATATTCTGTAATACCCCGCAATTAGTTTTTATTTTTAGCTTTTCAACATCGGCTATAAGGATTACATGGAAACACGGTCGAGTCATATTTATATTAATTAGTTAATATAAATATGATTAATTAAATAGCGATTTTTATTATGTTTATTTGTTTCAGGGCAGCGACAGCGGCACTGGTAGAGAAGCAGAGTCAAGAAATGTTAGACCTGATAAACGAGAAGAGATCCCAGTACATGATGGCAGAGAGTATCTACCTCGAACCTCCTGGGCAGGACGAGGTAGCACCATACCCCAGTAGAGCACCAAGTCCTGCACCACCGCTCCTAGACAAGTACCACATCTATTCTCATCCAGACGAATTCGCCCATGTTGACGAAATTGCTATTTCCGTAAGTATTAATAAATACGCACTTGTAAAAAGTTGTAAATACTAATTTAAGAGGAAAATAATTCAAATTTTTATTACTTTTATTTTGGTTGTTTTTGGGGTCTGCCGTGGTCTAGTGGCTAGCGCCTTAGATTCATAAGCGGGAGATGGTGGGTTCGATTTCCACCGGTGGCAGGAATTTTCTCATCTCAGGGCTCGTTGAGAAAATTCCTGGCTGCACTCTGGATGTCGGCGCTAATGTCCCAGATTTGTCGATGCGCCGTTAAAAGAAAAAAGAAAAGAAAAAATTTTGGTTGTTCTTTGAAATAATTTTTTATAGTATTCTTACTGTTGACGTTGTAGCCATTAAAGAAATTTCGAAATATTTTATTAATCCTAGCTACTACTACCGAAAATGGCCCCCGTTAACATGTATATACATCTATCTATCAATCTGTCTCTCTGCTCCCCTTTCTCTCTCTCTCTCTCTCTCTCTCTCTCTCTATATATATATATATATATATATATATATATACATATATATATATATATATATATATATATATATATATATATATATAGAGAGAGAGAGAGAGAGAGAGAGAGAGAGAGCGAGAGAGAGAGTGAGGGGGGGGGGGGGTCATTGGGAGGATAAAAAAGAATTTGGATATTTTGGGTCATCTACAAGAATAAATTATCTATATATATATATATAATATATATATATATATATATATATATATATATTATATATATATATATATATTATATATATATATATATTATACAGGGTGTCCCAAAAAAAACGGTCAAAATTCCGGAATTGATGAAGGATGAAAAAAAAGAAAGAAAGTACTTTAGCATATATCTCGTTTTTTATTCGTTTCAGACAAAAACGCAAAAAACTATAAGAAATTATAAAAAGGCAACCTTTTCCTGTGGGTGGAAGATAAAACATATACTTTTGATGATTTTTATATATGCATTACGAAAGAATGCCTTTTCACAATTTTTGTTTTTCTTTTCACAGTTTTAGTTGTTTCCGTTTTTCTCGGGCACGAAGTAATAACGAGACATATATTTTTTTCATCCTTTTCTGGCGACGGTTGAGGGAAAATAATAGCACTTAGGGTTTTATCAAGCCTTCCACGTAAGCGGGTTTTTTGTGTGAAGGGAGGAAGAAAACAGGCTAAATAAATTATTATAAGATTTATAACAATTGTTGTTAATTTATTATTTTTTTTCCAGGTCGCACAGGAAGACCAAAAAACATTCACAGATTTAGTGCGCCAGCTGGTTGGGAGATGTGGCTCGGATATAGAAAAAGCAAGGTATAGTTAACGGTTTTTTTTTTGTTTTTTTTTAAGGCGCGCAATCACCTCGGGCATTTACGCCTTGAACAAAGTAATTAGCGGTTGAAAGAGCAATTACATTCATCACTATTAAAATTTTATTTCTGCAGCTGATATACATACAATCTACAGATTGAGTAGAAAAATATATATATATATATATATATATATATATATATATATATATATATGTATATATATATAATTGATCTGATATTATGTTTTAAAGTTTCTGAGAAATAATTGTTAACATTTTTTGAAGATTATTTTAAAGTCTAAATTGTTTGTTATTTATTTCTATTATTTTCTTTCGTTAACACTTTTATATCAGATAAATAAAATCAATCGCTTACGTTTTACATTGTTGTAATATTGAAATCTGTGCTTCTTTACCAAATGTATTTTTATTTTTGCAGCCCTCAATACTATTCTTTTGTTGGAAAGTTCTATCCTTCAAATTTCTGCATGTTTTTCTTATTATTCCTGTATTCTATACAGAATACCTCAGGGGCGTATATAGGAAATAATTTCGCGGGGGGGGGGGGGGGGGCTGGGAGCACCGGGGGGTTTGGGGGGTATGGAATACTAACGACCTAGCACTTCGAATAGTTATCCAACTAAAACGTTACTGCACCAAAAAAAAAATACTTTTTACTGGTGAAATCAAAATTTTGGGGGGGGGGGGGCTGCATCCCCCTCAGCCCCCCCCCCCTTAAATACGCCCAAGCAATATCTTATTATTGGTCTTGTTCAAATTTTTTAAAAATAATGAAACACGTTTTAAATAAGAAAAGGTAATGGTGATTTTAAACAAATTTTCATAAAAATTGTATTGCGTTCGTCTTCCAAAAGGGATAAATTCATTCGAAATTCCCTGTAATGGAATGTCAAAAATCTGATTTCTTTTTGTCAGCTAGGGAACTAATGTATCAAGAAATATTTATAGGTTTTCCTCTACACCGCCTTTGAAAGGAATCAACCTGTTTCCCATCGACTCCAAGTCTGCGAAAGCTGCCTTATATAAGATAAGAGAACTGGGGCAAGAGTGCCACTTCTCAAGGAATGGGTGACTCATACCCGTCGGCAATCCTCTCTTTCCAGCCTTATCTCCGCTATAGTGCGCCGAATCAGAAATAATTTCGGGGGGGAGGGCGCTGGAAACATTTGGGGGTTATGGAATACTAACAATCTAGAACTAGGAATAGTTAGCCAACTAAAACGCTATTACACCCCAAAAAAAAATAATTTTTCTGAACAAATTGATCTTATTTAATTTATTTTTAAGGTTTTCATGTCACATTTTTACCGATTAAATCAAAATTTCGAGAGGGGGGGGGCTTGAGAACTTCCATTTCAGCACAAGAGGTATCAGTTAATGCTATAGTACGGGAGATAGCATTGTATTTTACCGTACCATTTCCTCTTCTGATAAAACGGTGACTCATAGCTGCCGTCAATCCTTTCTTGCGTGATATATCTCTGGTCCGTGCGTATAAGCAGGAGATCTTCCATTACAGCACAGGAGATATCAGCTAACGCTAAATTCTCATGAATTCCTCCTGAATGGTGACTCATAGTTGCCGTCAACCCTTTCTTGCGTGATATATCTCTAGTCCTCGCGTATAAGCAGGACAACGTCTATTACAGCACACGAGGTATCAGTTAATACTAAATTCTCATGAATTCCTCCCGAATGGTGACTCATAGCTGCTGTCAATCCTTTCTAGCGTGATATATCTCTAGTTCGCGCGTATAAGCAGGAGAACTTCAATTACAGCACACGAGGTATCAGTTAATGCTAAATTCTCATGAATTCCTCCCAAACAGTGACTCATAGCTGCCGTCAATCCTTTCTACCGTGATATATCTCTAGTCAGCGCGTGTAAGCAAGAGAACATCCATTACAACACAGGAGGTATCAGCTAATGCTAAATTCTCATGCATTCCTCCCGAATGGTGACTCATAGCTGCCGTCAATCCTTTCTTGCGAGTTATATCTCTAGTCCGCGCGTATAAGCAGGAGAACTTCAATTACAGCACAGGTAGTATCAGCTAATGTTAAGACCTAGTTAATGTGTGGCTCATTGCTGTAGAAAACCTCTCCATCTAGCCCTATGCCCATTTGGCACTAAGAATCAGGTGACGCCTAATACTAAATCTTCATGAATTCCACATAGGTTTCCCATTGCTCAAGACCAGGTTTGGGCACCCTTTGACATGTTGTGGGCCAAACTTTAGTGTGCAAATACGTTCGCGGGCCGTGTAAATGGTTAAAAATAAAATAACATCGGATTTTAAGTTAGTGTTCATAATTTTTAGCCATACATATCAAACATGAAATAATAAGACAATGTTATTGTAATACAATTTATTAAAATAGTAAAATTATATGAAATATATGGACAACATTATATTATTATTTCGACTCTCCGTTACAACCCTAGAGCCGCATAGAGCAATAACATCATCTTGCTTCGGATGAATATAAAGCTAAGTCGCACAGTGCTGTCAAACGCCCGATTTTGGGGAAAACCCTGTGGGTACTTGAATCTTTTCGAGTTCGGTATCGTTTTTAACGTATTTTGTTTCGAATGAGACCATTCCCAATTCCATACAATAATTATTTCAGAAGATAAATGGGCTTTAAAAAAGTCATATTTTACTCAATGAGTAATTTCTAATGAGTTTTTGATAGCTGAGTCGAATAAATTAACAACCACTGTGATACTGTTAATTGTTCTCGACCTATTCCCGTTTATTAAAATTTGCTTTTAAACGAATAAATTTAACAGTTTTAAACGAGAAGTAGGTAAATCTCATTGTTAATGTTCAGTCACTTGCTATCTTAAAATCAATAACTCTCCGCAGAAAATAATAACGTTAAAGGGGTCTCCCGTGGTCTAATGGCTAGTGCCTTGGATTCATAAGCGGGAGATGGTGGGTTCGATTCCCAACCTCCGGCAGGAATTTTATCATCCCACGGCTCGCTGGTAAAATTCCTCGCTACACCCTGGATGTCGGCGCTAATGACCTAGATGTAGATGCGCCGTAAAAAAAAAAGAAAAAAAAAAAAAAAAAAAAAAAAAAAAAAAAAAAAAAAAAAAAAAAAAAAAAAAAAAAAAAAAAAAAAAGTCGTTGTTCGTAAAATCGCTAATTGACGCCTACATTTCATTAGACTGAACATACATACGGCCGAATACGGCGATGAAATTTATAGGACAGCAACTTCAAAAGTTGTACTTTTAGGTAAAACTGTTTGGAGAGGATACCTAAATAACGCTTTTTATTTCTACACCAAATTAACTATGGAAAAGTCCGACTCGCAGGAACTGCATCATCTTAGCGCGGTTCCGTTCTTATCCCTAGTCTAATTTGGAAAGATTAAAATAGAAGCAGTTATTATTTTGGTTCCGCCAGTCTTGAAAGGTCTTGATTTACGATCTTACCTGGAAGGGTCGGCTAACACTAGAAACGGTCCCGCTAGTTACAAGGTCTTGGAATCTTGGAACTCTATATTTCTAACAATAAATTGTTTTTGTTATTTTACTTAACCAGTTTTATTGTCAAATACATTATCCAACTATAAGCAATTAAAAAATAAAAAGGAATAAAACAGACAAAAAGAACCGTTCGAATAAACGAAATCAATTACTTTAAAGTTTTTAGCACTTATTTCTCCGATTGACATCGCCTAATTAAACCTTACAGATATCTTCACAACCTAAATGACTTCCTGTATAAAATTCTTATACTGTTATAAAAACTGGGAGATTTTTGCTCGCTGAGAAAACGGTCAAGAAAAAGGTGTTTTGTTAAAGGAAGTATTCATGAAATGAAAATGCAATATTAGAGCAGAATTCTACAAGTAATTAGGTTTAAAAAAAATGATAGGTTAAACGCGATTGGTCATCTTCTGTTTGGGGTTTTACCCCTCCCGGCACCACTGTACGTTGTCGACGTGGAACATTGACTCCATTACATGAATTAACCTATCATGCAATTATATGAAGTCCGATAGCCTATTTGCTTAAGGATTTGGAAACTTCTCTATATATAGTATTCTGATGCCTTTTTCCATTAAAGATAATGAATATGCTTTCTTCTTGTTGCCGGCTAACATCAAAGCGTGAACTGGAAGTAGGCACAGCCAATCTGTTAGTAGGTCACTCTCGAGTCCCATTACTTTCGAATGATTTCGTAGAACGTCCGTCATTGGATTTTTTATTTATTTATTTTTTTCTGATGATTGAATTCCACGCTAAATTTGGCACGCTAGGATGACGAAGTAACTGCGATTTGGGCTTTTAACTTGTTTCGTTCCTCTTGAAAGGGAGGAAAACCCGTTTATGACTTCGATCTGATGACGCATTCTGGAATTTATTACGAGAACTTTCGACATTTTATAACCTATAGCTCACAAAATAACCAGTCGTTCATATTTGTCATTCAGCTTTCTAATGTCTACAAAAATGATCCAATTTGGCACAAAAATACTTGATTTAAAACGAGGCATCTACCAAATTTGTTAACTAGAATAATCAGTCTATCGGAATAATATTTACGTTTGTGCGAAATTCAAACAAAAATATCATAGCCCTTACGATTTTGTGTTAATAAGCATCTATGGGTCTCCCCGTGGTCTAGTTTCTAACGCCTCGGATTCTCATGGGGTTCGAGTACCTCCGGAAACAGGAATTTTTCTCATCTCAGGGTCCGTTGAAAAGGTTCCTAGCTGCATAATGGATGTCCGTGCTAATGGCCCATTTGTCGGTGCGCCATAAAAAACAAAACCACCAATGTACACTTTTAACCTTCCAGTAGTGGCGCCCCTTTTTGGGACATCCATAGTGGCGCTACACCTCACAGGTGAAAAACCCTATTTCGCGCGGAAAAATGTGCCTCAGCAACGTGATTATATTGCTATTTAAGAGAAATTGTAGAAAACTGCAGACTTGATAACAAAACAACACTTTTGTTCTTGCGGGGGATATAAGAGACCATCGTTTTCGATTAAATAAAATCATGTTATTTTCGATATGAAATAAAATATGAAATTGAATAATCAATCCATGTATAGGAGTTGTGACGTCTAAGCCCGGCCATACTTAAAAACACTCTGCTGTTATTGGTATAAGTGCCAAATTTCTTATTTAAAAAAAAAAAGAAAAAAAAAAAAAAAGTATAATGTTTCATGTCTACACTATTACTAGGTACTGGTATTGGAGTCGTAATCCACTTTTGTAACGCTTTTTTTCAGTTTAGTCATCGCTAAAGCATATTTATGCTAATAACAACGTCCTGCCATCCTGTGTTGCTAAAATGTGTATACGAGGCCATCTTAAATCTTATCCTACATGATATTCATGTAAAAAAGGGTAGGAAATCACACGAATAGTGGCGCTGTAACTAGCAGTTGAAGACCAATTTTTACTCCTCTCATTTATTCTACGATCGAATAAACTCACTCACTTACTCATAGATGATAGGATAGTAAGATAGAGAACGAAAAGTGTAAATATCTCATATCTGGAAAACTTACGTGAGTTGTGGTGCGGCACCTGAGAGGTGACGAGGGCAGCCACTGACAATGATGAGCTCACAAAAAGGCGTCAATGCGACTGGCCGGTGGAAAAACGGAAATCCGGAAGATACTAAAGCGGGGAGCCCGCCAAAACACGGCTGCCAACCGTGATCCAAAAAATAAAAAAAGTATGCACCTCATAGGTGCGCGCCACTAACGGAGGGTTAAGTATATTTTGACGCGTAAAAACAAATGAAAGTACTCAAGACGACATCTCCAACCGTTTTCAGTTCGATTATTCCAAAATCGACGATAGTTCACAATATTTTCTCACCGCTTGGAGCTGAGATCACTACAAAACAAGTGTTTTTGAACACGTGAACTTTATTTATACATTTTTAATAAAATAATTAAAATAATATCTCACTATTTGGAAATCGTGTCAAGAGGAAGGAAACGGGTCTCCCCGTGGTCCAGTGGCTAACGCCTTCGATTCTTCTGCGGGAGATGCGTGTTCGAGTCGCGGCTGCAATGGGTTGAGTCTCAACCATGGATGTCTAAAAAAAAAAAAGTCCGATTCGCAGGAACTGCGTCATCTTAGTGCGGTTCCGTTCTTATCTTTAATGTTTATGAAGGCATAAAATAGAAACAGTTATTACTTTGTTTAGATCTCTCTCTTTTAACGCTACATTTTTAACAATAAATTGATCTTCTTATTTTACTTAATCTGTTTTATTGTCAAATACATTATCCGACTATAAGCAATTTAAAAATAACTAGGAATAAAACAGACAAAAAGAACAGTTCGAATAAACGAAATCAATTACTTTAAAGTTTTAAGCACTTATTTCTCCGATGGACATCGCCTAATTAAAACTTTCTTTAGAACCTTTTTTGTAGAGCATTTAGTAAGCTTTCGAATGGTAACCTTCTGCTTCCCAAGATTGTCAACGGTTTTCGAGATACTAACGAAAGTATACAAAGTTACCAAAACTTTTCTTGTCTGTTAATAAAATATTTTATTCTAACCCTTTCTTTTCTCCAAACGTAACCAAAATTTGAACATATTAGTGTTGATGAAATTCGAACACGCAGAAAATGTTTCAACTGAATCCCATAATTCTAAGTACCAAAATCAAAGACAAAAAGAACAGTTCGAATAAGCGAAATCAATTACTTTAAAGGTTTAAGCACTTATTTCTCCGATTGACATCGCCTAATCAAAACTTTTATTAGTACCATTTTTGTAGAGCATTTAGTAATCTTTCTAATGGTGATCTTACGTTTCGCAAGATTCTCAACCTTTTTCGAAATATTAAGGAAAGTATACAAAGTTACCAAAATTTTTTATGTCTGTTAATAAAATATTTTATTCTAACCCTTCCTTAACTCCAAACGTAACAAAAATTTCAACATATTAGTTTTAATGAAAGTAGAACATGCAGAAAATGTTTCAACTGAATCCATTGATTCTAAGTACCCAAACAAAAAACGGTATTCAAAAACTATTTTTCCAATTTTCTCGAAAACGGTTAAAGCTATTGCCTTGAAAATGGTTTCATTCGTTTTCCTAGCCCAAGAAGCCTATAAAACGAGTACTTACAAGCATATGAACTCAAAAACGTAAGCGTTACGATTTTTTTGCGCGAATTTCGCTCCTAACACCATCTTCCAGTGGGCGGATGGAGATAGGGAGGAACCGCGCTAACAGCAACCAATAAATAACTGAGGAAAACAGAGGCAAAAACTACTTCAAAGTTTTAAGGACTTATTTCTTCAAATGATTACTTCAGAAATCAACTAAATTATTGACTAATCGGTTAAATTTTACTTATGACTAATCGAACATGGGATGAAATATGATCAGGATTAGTCATGATTAAACTATTATCGTTAGAAATAACTCAAGTTAATAGTTAGCAGTAGGCCATATTAATCATTTCTCATATGTGAAATTATACATCAGCCTATCCGTTAGTCGTCAATAATTGATAGTCTATTGAAATGACTAAAATTTTAAATACTTTTAGAATTAGGCTACTAACAACTTGTTTACACATATACATTGGGGTTTGGGATTCCTTCGTGAAACCGTTCTATTTTATCTTTCAAACGGACTGTTCAAAAGATAAAACAATATTTTTCAGAACATTGAACATGAAAAATATGGAGTCTTGTTCTTTAAAAAGATTCTCACAGGCATAATTATGATTACGAGTTCGTTAAGGAGTAAAATCGGCCTATCAGGAGTTTACTCCGAACCCAAATTACAAATTTGCCATTATCTGCGTTATTTTTTTTATATTGCAACGAAATTGTATTCTTTGTTTTCATCTGTTTTCAACTATTTTTCCAATTTTCTCAAAAACGGTTAAAGCTATCGCCTTGAAAATGGTTTCATTCGTATTCCTAGCCCAAGAAGCCTATAAAACGAGTACTTACAAGCTTATGAACTCAAAAACGTAAGCGTGAAGATTCTTTTTGCGCGAGTTTCGCCCCAAACGCCATCTTCCAGTGGGCGGATTCTGCTGGTTAACGAACTTGACCTTTCAAATTGGAAGACGGATTTTTGTACCAAATTTCATCACAATCGGACCATTAGGGAAGCCAGAAATGAGCGAACAGACAAATATATATATATATATATATATATATACAAATTTGAACCACCGTTATTTTCGGTCTCTAGGGGTTCTGAAATGCGAAATTTTCTAGTCGGCACTTCCGGATTGTTTCATTGTATCAACCTTATAAGCGGGGTTCCTCCCTATGGGGGGGGGGGAGAGGAACCGCGCTAAAAGGGAAGGTAACTTAATAACTGTTTTTTAAAGACCTTATTATAGAAATTTCCATAAGAAGATCACAGTCGGAGAATTTGTGCATAATGAGATGGAGATAGTTAGCTGTAGATATGGTTGTTACTTCTTCCACTTGGAGCGCTGAACGTAGGCACTGTATCCGTTTTCCGCCGTTAGGCGCTGTATCCCATTTCTGCTGTTCATTGAGTCAGCTGTTCATTACAAATATAAACGAGCAAAACTACTCGTGTTTTTTTCTTCATTTATACATAAAGGTTATTTTAAGCAAATTCTTCAGAAATACAGAGTAAACTACACATATTCTTATGATTGTGCTTAATTACGCAGCTCCTGCGTGATGGACTTTTTCTAATTTATACAAAACGTAACAAAGACCGGACGAATGGGAGGGCTGAAAAAGTATCTTCTTGTAATGTATCTAAAGTCTAATAAGGATCTGTAGTAACCTAAAAGTAGATATAATACCAACCAAGGTGACTTATTATAAATTAATACCCTTCACCTAATCATCGAACTATTATATTCATGACTATATATATATATACATACATATATATATATATATATATATATATATATATATATATATATATATATATATATATATATATATATCACGTGTCTGTCTGTTTGTCCGTTTGTCTGTTTGTTCCTTATACAAATCCACACCGTTTGACCGATTTTGACCAAACTTGGTACCTAGGTAGGTCTTGACCCGGGACGTCTCGTAGGCTAGGTAAAAAAAGTCTACCAGCTGTCTGTCTGTATGTTTAGTCGTTATACAAATCCACACCGTTCGACTGATTTACACCAAACTTAGCACACAGGTAGATCTTGATCCGGAGAGTGTCGTAGGGTAAGTCAAAAACGACTACCACCTGTCTGTCTGAATGTTTGTTCCTTATACAAATCCACACTGATTGGCCGATTTTGATCGATCTTGGCACTGAGGTAGGACTTGATACCGGAAGACTCGTAGGCTAGGTTAAAATCGTCTAGGACTAATAGTTCTGAGGTCGCGGGTTCGAAACTGTGAACTCGAACAGTTACAGATTTGTGTTATTAGATTTTAATATTACTTATTTGGTTTCTAATTTATTTTGGCTTTACTAGATGTAGAAAGTAGGTGTAGCATGGCACACGGGGTAACAGCTATTTTTTATAAAATATAATGTATGATGAAACTACTACTTTGACATCATACTGCAGCAACCGGGAAAAAATGCTTATACCAATTAAGAGCATAGTTAGAAACCTTATTTTTATTATATTACCTTCTTCCCTCTTGTTGGGGAAAAGTATCTTCTTGTAATGTATCTAAAGTCCAATAAGGATCTGTAGAAGGAAATAGGTGTATTGAACGGGCCTCTTCCTGTTAGTTTTCTCACAGTCTGCTTCGGAGGAAATCAGGCCAAGAAGTAATTTGCTTTTCCCAGGCTCATTAGCTAGGGAAAGAGAATATTAATGAAGAATAAACCAACTGAATAAAGTAAGTCGAAGACTAATAAATGACATTTTTTACTTTTCGAGAAATATTACACCTGAAATAGAAGAAAAATGCAGCAGCGACCTCCTACCTGAAAAACCATTTGAACATTTTTTAAGAAATCTACCAGAGATTAAATTTCAGTAGTTTCATACCTTCTTATTTTGCAAAAATAATGTTCCAATTTCTACAGTCTACCCTATATCTTTATTTTGAAGGGGTAAGGCTAATGTGCTTTCATTTAATTTTTTTTTCTAAATAAATTTAACTATGTTTATTAGAATTGATCGTATATATTTATGTTTTGTAAAAAATGTATAATAGCGGATTTGTGCGGGCTACGATCCGTCAAAAGTTCATACTGTGTCATGTGAAAAGTTTTCTGCGGTCCGTTTGTAAGTTTTTTACAGATAACATTATCTTATTGCATTTCGTGCACTGTGATATGTCTAATTTTTTCATTAAGCAGGAGTTTTCCCGTATTTTATGTCCAATTCATACTCTTGCAATTGTAGTATTAAATATAAATAACAATAATAAACAAACTCTATATTACCGTTTTTTGATTTTAGGACGATATTTCGCTGGATCACGGTTAAGAACCTTAACACCATGCAGTTCGACGAGAACCTAAGAGGAGACACCCCGATGGGGCTTCTCAGAGGGATAAAGCACGGAACAGAGAGTTACCATGTACTCTTCAAGAGATTATGCAGGTAAACAGTTTATTATTTATTTTTATAAGGTCTTCTTGCATGAAATTATCTAACAAGTCTAGTCACGGCAACTACCTCGCGGAAAAGGATTCTAGATCATTCCAGAAGAGATCGAAATGGTGAAACATCCCCAGAATTACAATAGCAAAGTTTGTTTTCGGTTGAATAAATATTGGACACCCGTCATCCGACAGAAGACAAGGTTTGATTGGCTGAACCAAACTCTAGAGAGGTACGGCCCATCAGTAGTCCAGAAAGGCATCATCAGACCAACCCTGATGGGTCCAGAAAGGCCTCATCAGGCCAACCCTGATGGGTCCAGAAAGGCCTCATCAGGCCAACCCTGATGGGTCCAGAAAGGCCTCATCAGGCCAACCTTCTGCATGGAGTAACAACCTTGGGATACATTTACCCTAGTACACTAAACAGCACCATCACTTCCAAAACGTACGCCTTACGCTACACCAGCCTCCAAGAGGCCAAGATCCGCATCATACACGACGAACTGCTCCTGCCAACGGTTCACCAGTTCATTCCAAGAGTCCAAAGAGGCGTCATGTCAACTTTTAGGACAGCCTCCGGTAGTTCGTCAACCCCTTGAAATAGGGTTCATTAAAAATGAATGAAAGAACAACCATTCATTCAGAAATTGACTACTCGGATTCACACACTGGGATATTCCACAAGAATTTAAAGGAGAACTTGGCTTCGACAGAGGAGTTTTCTCATTTTCATGTAACGCACATTTTTAGAACAAAATAATATAAATTAGACAATAACAATTTTTCATGTAGACATTTTGTTTTTCATAAAAAAATCATAAAACCTCTTCCAGTCAGCCGATTTGAAAAAGAAAAACACCGTTGAAAAGCCCATGCTGAAGGCAACTGTTTTTACCTGGAGCTGTAAAAGTGTATCCCCTCCATTTACCATTGAATCTAAAGGGAAAAGTAATGGAGGAGTGTCCTTCCGAAGGGAGAATCGTAAGCGGGTAGGATCGCTAGTGTCTTTCTGTAAGGACACCCGCAGCGAAAGTGTTAATTAATACTTGATACATGTTATATAAGGATTACTTGGAAGCCAGGTGGTCGTAGTAGATGGGCAAGATACGAAGTAATAAGTTACACGTATAAGTGGCGCCTCATAATCTGCGCTATTTAGAAGTTTATAAATAAGAGCAAGAAGTAAAACCTTAGACGATAAGTGTATTTTTCTTACAACTCAGGTTCAATCTCCGTCCTTATATTACTTCGTGAACTTCCCCGGCTCTTTCGAGCTCTACATTCTACCCATTTTAACAATCGTGTAGTGAATTGCAACACTTTTACCCCCTAAACCTTATTGTTCGGTATTTTCGATGATTTAAAATGGTTTATGTATTATCATAATATTCATATTGTATAGGAGGTTGCCCGTGGTCTCTCTGACAAAAGGTGGCTCAATTTCTCCACCTTTCATAGCCCATAGATAACGAATTATTCGGCTGCTCAACATTGTATATGCATAAAATTGTATGTTATTTTATTATTGTATTTATTTTTACGGTGCACCGACATCTGGGCCATTAGCGCCGACATCCATTTTCTCCTGATATGAGAAAAATCCCTGTTGTATGTGGGGCTCGAACCCACTTATCCCCCTTATGTGGGGCATCTCCCTTATACGAGTCCAAGGTGTTAGCCACTCGAGCCACGGAGAGAGGCCCTAATGTAGTGGTGGGTGATTCTCGAATATGTATCGATCTTTTGAATCTGATCATGAATCGAAATGAAAAGATCGATCCACAAAAAAGATCGGTGGGTTCAGATCAATTCAAAAGATCGATCTTCTAGGCGTAGAAGATCGATCTGCGATGTGGATCGATCTTCGATATGGATCGATTTCACGATTACCTACAATTATCTACGAAATATGTATTTCATATAGAATTGAAATCGATTCCCATTCACGAATCACCCCCCCCCCCCCCCCCCCGCCCATCACTACTACGAATCAACCTAAATAAGTTGATTTAAATACTTGATAATATAAAAAATACCTGTAACCTAAAAGTAGATATAATACCAACCAAGGTGAGGTATTATAAATTAATACCCTTCACCTAATCATCGAACTATTATATTCATGACTATATATATATATATATATATATATATATATATATATATATATATATATATATATATAAATCACGTGTCTGTCTGTTTGTCCGTTTGTCTGTTTGTTCCTTATACAAATCCACACCGTTTGACCGATTTTGACCAAACTTGGTACCTAGGTAGGTCTTGACCCGGGACGTCTCGTAGGCTAGGTAACAAAAGTCTACCAGCTGTCTGTCTGTATGTTTAGTCGTTATACAAATCCACACCGTTCGACTGATTTACACCAAACTTGGCACACAGGTAGATCATGATCCGGAGAGTGTCGTAGGGTAAGTCAAGTCTGTCTGAATGTTTGTTCCTTATACAAATCCACACTGATTGACCGATTTTGATCAATCTTGGCACAGAGGTAGGACTTGATACCGGAAGACTCGTAGGCTAGGTTAAAATCGTCTAGGACTAACAGTTCTGAGGTCACGGGTTCGAAACTGTGAACTCCAACAGTTACAGATTTGTGTTATTAGATTTTAATATTACTTATTTGGTTTCTAATTTATTTTGGCTTTTCTAGATGTAGAAAGTAGGTGTAGCATGGCACACGGGGTAACAGCTATTTTTTATAAAATATAATATATGATGAAACTACTACTTTGACATCATACTGCAGCAACCGGGAAAAAATGCTTATACCAATTAAGAGCATAGTTAGAAACCTTATTTTTATTATATTACCTTCTTCCCTCTTGTTGGAGAAATAGAAGGTATTGAGTCATAGTATAATGCTCGATTAAAATTTGAAACGATTCTAGATAGATCGATTTTTTAAAAGATCAGCCTTTGGAAATCGATTTATTAAATGATCGGCCTTCGGAGATAGATTCATTAAAAGATCGGCCCATCGATTCAAAAAATCGATATACCGTGTTAAAAAGATCGATCTGAATCTCATCCCAATTCCAGATTTAGCCATCGGGTCGACATAAGCGGGTTCCTTCCTATGGAAGGAGGGAGGCAACGCGCTCAAACACACAATGAAAAAATCGGTCTTATAAATAAGATAGCTTAAGCTGGGAAATAGTGGAAGGCATAAGACAGAATTTTGTTCTTAGGTTTGAGCTGAGCAGTAGATTAAGGTACAAAGTTGAACTTAGGATGGCTGTCTTCAAAGCTATGTACTAATCTCGAAATCGTAATCTTGAAATATCTCAAATAGAATCAAAGAAAAAGTTTATACTATGGCAAAATAAACATTTTAAATAAATAGTCAGATATTTATTATATTTGTCTTTAAAATAAACATATTCCTAGATAATAATTGATGTTAAAAACCAAAAGCTAGGTTATACTGAAGCATGGAGATGAGGACCCTACGACCCACTCGCAAGGAATGTTTGTCTGAACTACACCAAGTAGAACTACAACTTTCTCCGATAATTTCAGCTCATCATTATTCATTTCAGAACTGTTAATATTATGAATATTGAATATTCATGATGATCAATTAGGATATAGTTAGTAAGGGTAAAGGCAATTAAGCCTTTAATAATTCCTTGACCTGACTTGGAGCCAATGCACACTTATTGAACACATCAGAATAACTATTGATTGGCCTCAAGGCAAAGCTAGGGACTCAGATATATAAGTCAAATTATAATTATTTGAACCCGAATCAAACCCTCGAACGACGACACTTTAAGATAACATCTTTCATGCCCGCCCGAGTTTTGGACTGAGGTCTTCCTGTGGAGTTCTCTATTACTGAGCTAACTGAGAGTTTCGTGGGCGTCAAGTGAAAGAGGTATAAACAGAAGGGAGGAACTGTCTTCCAATGGATATGGTAGAAGATGGAAGGCATTCGAATTTGGAGCATACGAGTTAGAAGTGATGGCTTAGAAGATAGGAGATATAAACTAGAAGGGAGGAACTGTCTTCCAATGGATATTGTAGAAGATGGAAGGCATTCGAATTTGGAGCATACGAGTTAGAAGTGATGGCTTAGAAGATAGGAGATATAAACTAGAAGGGAGGAACTGCCTTCCAATGGATATGGTAGAAGATGGAAGGCATTCGAATTTGGAGCATACGAGCTAGAAGTGATGGCTTAGAAGATAGGAGATATAAACTGGAATGGAGGAACTGTCTTCCAATGGATATGGTAGAAGATGGAAGGCATTCGAATTTGGAGCATACGAGCTAGAAGTGATGGCTTAGAAGATAGGAGATATAAACTGGAATGGAGGAACTGTCTTCCAATGGATATGGTAGTAGATGGAAGGCATTAGAATCTGGAGAATACGAGCTAGAAGCGATGGCTTAGAAGATAGGAGATATAAACTGGAATGGAGGAACTGTCTTCCAATGGATATGGTAGTAGATGGAAGGCATTAGAATCTGGAGAATACGAGCTAGAAGTGATGGCTTAGAAGATAGGGGATATAAACTGGAATGGAGGAACTATCTTCCAATGGATATGGTAGTAGATGGAAGGCATTAGAATCTGGAGAATACGAGCTAGAAGTGATGGCTTAGAAGATAGGAGATATAAACTGGAATGGAGGAACTGTCTTCCAATGGATATGGTAGTAGATGGAAGGCATTAGAATCTGGAGAATACGAGCTAGAAGCGATGGCTTAGAAGATAGGAGATATAAACTGGAATGGAGGAACTGTCTTCCAATGGATATGGTAGTAGATGGAAGGCATTAGAATCTGGAGAATACGAGCTAGAAGTGATGGCTTAGAAGATAGGAGATATAAACTGGAATGGAGGAACTGTCTTCCAATGGATATGGTAGTAGATGGAAGGCATTAGAATCTGGAGAATACGAGCTAGAAGCGATGGCTTAGAAGATAGGGGATATAAACTGGAATGGAGGAACTGTCTTCCAATGGATATGGTAGTAGATGGAAGGCATTAGAATCTGGAGAATACGAGCTAGAAGTGATGGCTTAGAAGATAGGAGATATAAACTGGAATGGAGGAACTGTCTTCCAATGGATATGGTAGTAGATGGAAGGCATTAGAATCTGGAGAATACGAGCTAGAAGTGATGGCTTAGAAGATAGGGGATATAAACTGGAATGGAGGAACTATCTTCCTATGGATGTCGTATTAGATGGAAGGTATTAGAATCTGGAGAACACGGGGTAGGAGTAATATTTGGCTGTCCTTGTTGAGTAGAACTGCACTTTTCGGGATTTTGTTTCATTCATTTTGTTTAGCACGGTATTTTTTTTTCATTTGGGTGCATCGACTGCTATCGTCATTGGTACCAAGCACGGTAAATATTCTTTCTGATTATTAAGAAGAAAAAAATAGACAGTTAATGAAAGTACGAAGATAAATCAGATTAAAATGGGCTAACTCCACCATCCTAGAATTTCGCTGGCCTGACTTTCAGAATTCCTTTGCTTTCTTCCCATTACGATTTCTCTTTTATTTTAGTGATATTAGGCTGAACCTGCGGAGAAAGGTTAGCACCCAAACATCAGTCCGCTTAATCTTTATTTGATTTCCAACTCTTTGATATTTTTTCAACACTTAGGCAATATTAAAACTTTTACTGAATAAAATTTCTCCAACAATATTCAGTGAATTATTTGTATGTACATGCATTTTCAAGCCGCCCCCTCTAACGAATCTATTTGTTAAACATGTTCTTAAATACATCTGACACTGTTAGTATAGGCCTACTTCTGCTAGCGACAACACGGAGTCAGAGAGTGTCCCAAATCAGAGGATACCGCCCCAAACTTATTCACCAGGCTTTCAAGACCGCCAGGATTAATTGATCATGAAGAACGATGTCGTAAATAATATATAAAACAAAGAAAATACATAATAAATACAGAAAGGAAGGACAATGGTTGCTCGTTCATTTGACGTATAATTTATAATTGTAAGTTTAATATAATAACTAAAGCGTCGAAACCTCGATATTCATTGTGAAATACCCGAAACTTATGGAGCGAACGTTTGTAGGCAAGACATTCCTTGAACATGGGTTGAAAAGTTGTTGACATAAGATATACGTGAGAAAGCCTTGACTGTCCAATTCGGAGAGGAGTAATAACGATTTTTTCCTTCCTTGATTGTATTGAGGATAATTGTTAAAGCGCCAGAAAAATAATCGTCATGCTTAGGCCACATGATTCTCCAATGCGAGATCGGAGACCCCCCTATATTGACCCCCGCAAAATTTACCTTAAAATGATTTTCAAGATAAAATGTTTTACTGCATATTTCGAATTTCACATTTTATCAAATTTCTGAAGGAAATGTAGCTATTGAAGTGGGCCTTATGAAACGGTTATTGAAAAATAAGCATCCATTCTACATCAGAGACGCCAAAAATATGAGTTATGGTCCTCCAATGAATGCCGCTGAGAGATATATTCTAGTTAATATCCATTCATTTCTATCCATAATGCTGTCCAGTTGTGTTCGACCATTTTCTTGAGCGAAAAGAAAATTTTCTCTTTTAAGTTCAATTGATATTTAGTCACAGTAAACTAAGGTTAGTTCAGTGTTGGGCAAATATTATTCAGAATGATGAATAATGATTAATGAATAAATGTATTATTTCATTCATGAATGAAGAATAATTACTTTTATTCATTATTCGTTATTCTGTGAATGAAGTTTATGTTTTATTCACAAATTATTCGAATGATCATTCAGAATAAACATGTTTTAGTGAATAACGATAGATTTATTATAATGTTGGCAGCCAGAAATACGTATATATATACATACATACATATATATATATATATATATATATATATATGTGTGTGTGTGTGTGTGTGTGTGTGTGTGTGTGTGTGTGTGTGTGTGTGTGTTTGAGTAGGATTATTCAGTAGACCAACTAGAAATAAATAATAACGAATGATGAATAATGAATGATGAATAACGAATAATGAATAACGAATAATTCTGTGAATAATTCATGATGTACTGTGTGAATAAGATAATTCGGTGAATTATTCATCATTCACTACAAATTTATTCGAATGATCATTCGAATAATAATTTATTCGAATAATGCCCAACACTGGGTTAGTTACGGTTATTACTGACGACTATCCGTCTTGAAAGATTTCTCCTTTATCATCCATTTGCTCTCATTTCTGAATACTTAATTTGTTACCATATGAAATGTATTAGGTTTTAAAATAAGTCCATATAACCAAATGTGTAAAGCTTCTGTTTACCATTTTTCTTCCAGCTACATTATTGAAATAAAAATATTATTTTTTTCAGCTACGCAGGCCTGCACTGCGTTGTGATAAAGGGATATTCCAAATCAGCTGGTTACCAACCGAGTGTACATTTCGACGATAATAGATTTCGTAACTCTTGGAATGCTGTCTACGTTGCAGGAGCTTGGAGATTTGTCCAGTGTAACTGGGGAGCCCGCCACTTAGTCAATGCCAAAGAAATACCAAAAGCTGGAGCCAAAATAGCCAAGACAGATAGCTTAAGGTATTTGAAGTATTTTGTTTTTAATGAATTAATTAATTTAAAGGATAGACATGTTTTCTAGACAAGAATAAATAGTTTTGCAAAGTTGGCGTATGAGACTGAGATATTGAATGCCATCAAATTTATCTGTAATCAATCACACACTTCATTAGAATACCTTGCGAAACAGGTAACTAATAAACAGAACTTAGACATTGAAAAAATAACACTAAAGTACTTGCTTTACATCACGCACAGGCATATTAAATGACTCTTACATTACTGTCTACAAACAGACAATAAATTATTACAAATTAAGAACACAGTATAAGCTTGGACTGACCAAAATTACACATCGACAAGAAAATACCAAGTAGTACTGACCAGACTTCGCATTGGACACTCATTACTCGAACATAATTATCGCTTAGAGAAAAGAGATAAAGTGATATGCAGACTATGTAAGGTAAATTTGACAATTAACCTATACTCGTTGAACGTAAAAGACAATACAAACTGAACATTCCAAAAGACCTACAAGAACATCTTACAGCAGGTAATCCATACGTGCACTCTATGTGTGTGTGTGTGTGTGTGTGTGTGTGTGTGTGTGTGTGTGTGTGTGTGTGTGTGTGTGTGTGTGTGTGTGTATATATATACATAAATTAAATGAATATGTCATCAATTACGCCAAGACATTTAGTTAAAAACTTTTACTAATTTTATAAATTAATATATTAAGCTTTCATTTTAACTCTTTATTTTATAGCCCTCAATGTTCATCTTAACACCTCTTCAGTCATTAACTTAATTTTTGTATCAATTCCGAAGACATGTGACTACTTTGTCACAAATTATGTTTTATTGCATTTATGAGTTGCTGGCGCTACCCTGAACAACTCTAGTAAAAATTTCAGTGGCTTTGTCTAGGTCTGTAGGGGTTTTTAGGGAAACAGTTAGGTCTATGGAGCGCTCTAAATTGAGCTGAAATTTTTGCCAGTTGAAACGACCAGGTGTAACGGTTGGTTGTAGTGGACGGGGTAAAGAGGAGGAGAAGAGAGTTAGAAGGATCGCAGAATGTTCCGACGATACGACAAGGAGCGATTCAATAGATGTCCTTATGAATCCCAAGCCAGACGCGATGAAGAAATCGACTAGATTAGGGCTGCGGGATGGATCGGTTGGTCAGTATGTTGGTGTATTAGGCGATATAGGAAGATAATTATGAGAGTTAAGGAGATCAGAAAGGATTCTGTCACGGGAGTTGGATGAACGACTTCCCCACATGGGGTGTTTTACATCAAAATCACACCCCGGTGAGGAAACGGGGTCCAAAGAATTGAAATAAATTCAGGATGGTAAATGGTGTGGTTGGGAGGGACATCAAGTGGCTTTGGGTAGTCCTTAGAGGTGTGTTCGGAGCCGCATTTGACACATTTTGCTGCGTAATGATCGGGTATGATTGAACTTTTGGCAGTTTAGGCATTGCATGACATCGCCCCTGCGTCGCGGTTCCTCCACTTTTATTCTTGTGTACAGTAAGTACTGTTCCCGGTAAAGTTCTTTGCTCTAAAGAAAGTATAGTTAGGGACAAATTTTCGAGAATCACTCCTCTCCGAATTTCAAAGAATTGTAAAATTTAATTATGTTTCCAACGGTATGCTATGAATTATCTCATATCGCAATTGAAACTTTAGGGGGAAATTGAAACTAATAAATAAAACTAATATCATGTTTATTTTTTTGACCTTATTAGAAATAAATGAAAATTATTCTGAAAGAATGAAAATGCTCTAAATTACTTTAGAAAGAGTTTTTCTAAATAACCTTTTGAACGGCAGAGAAAACAGATAGAAACGTGCAGTTGGTAGCATTTAACTATATTTATGGCAGAGTTTCACCCCTTGAGTACTGAATCTGCTTTTGATAAACACTGAATATTCCTAGAGAGAGGATTCATTCAGTTAACATAGCTACCTCCTTCCTTAAAAAAGGCCGTTGAGGAAGAGAAAATCTATAGTCTGTAATAACCAACTCCATAAACTCGCACTTAGAGGAATATCTAATCAAAATTAGAAAGTCTGAAAAGACATACTCTCCTTTAATAAGTATCACCGTTTTGTTTTATGATAGACATTTATAGATATACAGTTAGAAAACAATTATACGCTTAAGCTACTCGGTAGTTATTAAATGAAAAGTTTCAGCGGAAAGCTCATGCTAGTATCCGTTTAAATTACCCGGTATGAATGTTTACTACCACCAAGACTTATTGGACGGATCACAAATAGAGAAAGATGTTTACTGCAAATGGGCTGTGAGGAAAGCTTCAAATTGCTACCATGAGTGTGCTACTTCTAAAAAAGGACGATTTTGAATGCTTAGGCATTTAATGATCCCAAAATGTACAGTATTGGTTATTTGGAGAGTATAAGGGTGTAAAATATTATAAAATTAAAGTCTGATTTTCATCAGCCTTTAAGTGATTGCTTTCCAATTTACACGATTTCTCAACCGTTTTTGATATTTTTAAGAAAGTATACGAAAAGTCTTAAATATGCTTATCTACGAAAAACTGCTCATATTTGTACATGGAATATTTTTTTTAATACTTCTTCGACTCAAAATTAAGCCAAAACGATCTTAGCTTGGCAAAATTCAAATTTATGGAAAAAAAAAAAAAATTTCTTGGATTCCCATGTCAAAATACTTGTAAAAAGTGTACTTGGAGGACTATCGACGCATAACTTAATGCTCTACGACTTCTTTTCGCGCTCATTTCTTGGGAAACAAACGTTTTCCAATTGGCGGATTCTGCTAATTAATGAACTTTTAAAAAATCTGTCCCGTAACAGGCCACGAGAGCCTATTAACAGGCCACGAGGTATCTGATTCAAGACCATACGGCACACCAGGGAGACGGTAAGGGAGGCCGAATCCAGCCCATGAACGAAGACACTAGAAGATAAAAATCTTCAGTGCTTGCTCGGGATTTGAACTGAGGTCCTCCAGCATATTAGTCCAGTCCTCCGCCACTGTGAGAACTTCGCCCCCCTTAATGAACATTACCTTGTTGACATAAAAGTTAACTATGTAGCGCTCAGTTTCAAGTATATATATATATATATATATATATATATATATATATATATATATATATATATATATATGCATGTGTGTGAACACACCGGTCACGACCGATTTTTTTATGACCTATTGGTTATGATGATGGGTAAATTTCTTTACAGCACTTCCGACGTCATTGAGTCGAGTGAGGTAGCAAATATGCTATAATTAAATTTTGTCTGGCAGACATATAAAAAACAATGGGTTTATTGAAATTAAATTCATATTATTGTTATCTGTGAAAACGCGATCAAATTAATTAATCGTTCCCAAATGGCAGCATAATTATCAACATTTCTAGGTTAATGTTTTTTAGGGTGAATAACACAAACATAAGGGAAACGTAATTCATAAAATGGTAACAACATTGCGTTAAAATAAAATGCATGTTTTTCGCATTTTTTGAGTTTCGCGGAAGGTTAATCAGTGACGGAGGTCACTTCAAGTTTTAGTTTTGAAATTGCAAGAAAATATTCGTATTTTTAATTATAAATAAACATACAGTAGTAACCGTTTCTTGTTATCATTTACAACAAATGTAACCGTTGTGGTTGCCGAATACAAATGTAACGAATATTCATGAATACTGTTGCTTATGAAAACTAACCTACTTATACAAAAAATACTAAAAAGTTGGAGGAATCGGGGTGGGGGTGGGAGGATGAATAGAGGGGGGGGGGGGGGTGGATAAAACATATACTTCTAATGATTTTTATATAGGCCTTAATGCCAAAGGGCATTTTTCTTTGGGTTTTTATCCTACGTCGATTCCCAAAGTTTGGCGGGTTTATTTGGGACACCCTGTATATAAAATAAAGGTTTTGTCTGTACTTTACATCAAAAACACCAATCCATAATACATTCGCCCATGGGCTATTGGTAGGTCCCTACTTCTTTCTTCCCACTTCAATGGAAATGTTTTCAGTATTTATCAATCATGGATACATTAGCAAGTGTATTTTTAACAAGTGCATCAATTGCAAAACTAAATCTAAGCATTATAAAAAATTGGGGTCAATAACTACATTTATTGAAGAAAACTAAGTTTCATGTTGTACCATGTACTCACTGTTTTGACAAGTTTTTTTTTTTTTTTTGTATATATATTTTTCACTTTTCAGGTATGAATACGATGATCATTACTTCCTGACAGACCCTCGAGAGTTCATCTACGAGTTCTTCCCCCTACAACCAGAGTGGCAACTCCTCAAGACTCCTATTACTTTGGAAGAGTACGAGCAGCTACCTTTCGTCCGCTCGCTCTTTTTCAGATATGGTCTCTACTTCCCCGACCCTAATACCAAAGCTGTAATGTACACAGATCCTACAGGTCAGTTTTGTTCCTATTACACAAAGATAGATATAATCAGGGCCCCCTAAGGGGAAAAGTAACCAGAGCCAAAAGATTGATTGTGCCCCTACCAGCCTCCTGGGTCACCTTTAATAGCCCTGCCTCCTCAACGAACCCCTGATCTTCTCTGGTGTAACCTCTGAATTTCTTTTTGTTATTAGTTTTGAACATCATGTTGACAATAATAATATAATAACGCGTGGTGTAAATACAACATTGACGAGTGAAAGGATTTTAAAATATTTGTGCTTCTGTTATAATGAAAACAATTAATTAATAAATTCGGTCACCAAATTTCCCCAAATTCGATAAGCATCATAATGTTTAGGGTAAGGTGGTGACCGTATCCCCCCCCCTCTAATTCTTCCCTAATATTCCTGCATAATATTCGGTGTAAGAGGGTTACCCTATCCTTCCCCTATATTCCTTCATAATATTCGGGCAACTTGGTGTCCTTATTTCTTTACTCTATATTCCTCCATAATATTCGGGGAAGATAGTGAACTTATTTCTTCCCCCTATATTCCTTCATTATGTGCCTTGAAGATAGTAGTGACCTTATTTCTTCCCCCTATATTCCTTCATAATATTCGTGGTAGGATGATTCAATCCCATCGCTTGACAGGAAGGGTGAAAGATCCATAATATTCCTTGCTACATTATAGAAATGTATTTTATAGCCCGGCGCTAATGACCATAGACGCATAGGTGGCGTCGAAAAAAACAAAACAAAAGCAAATGAAAGGAAGCTGATTAGCAAGAACGAGAAAGATAATTGGTAAATGTTTTAGAGAATCTGAATTCCTTTTCAGAGCTTTAATTTACGATACATAAAACATGTCTAAGATAAGAGAAAAGGATGATTGAGAAAGAGAGAGCTAATTAGAGTGACTATTATCAATTTGCGAGGTAAGAGAATATTTGGGCTGACGTACTTTTGACAACCATCTGGGCCGAGATATCAGAAACGGGTGTGAACTCTGTCTAGTCAGAGGTAAGCCGGCCCTTATAAACCCTTCACCCCATCTCTGCTCTAACTCGTGGCTTCTTTTTCTTCACGATTTAACTCTTCAGGTCGTAGAGTTCATTATCATGCGTGCCTGCCAATTGTCGCGTAAATGACCCAGACGCAGCGTTTCCGGATTCGTTGTTCCCACGTCTCCAATGTTGGACACCCAACCATTTCTCTCATCTTTATTCGCCAAGTCCGGGCCTTACCCAAATAAATAAAAAAATATCTTTCCAAGATATTCTTTTTAGGTCCCTATTCCTTCCTCACATTCCTTCAGAATATAAAGGAATATACTTGAAAGTTTTCCGCTAACCCTAATGTTTTGTGTGGCATATTTCAGGGGCTGCTACCGTCAGAATATCAATTCCAACTAACATGCAGTCGACCCTGATTTTCCATTATAATTTGAAGTTCTACGATAGCGACGGAGATTCTTATGAGGGAATTAGTTTGAAACGTTTTGTCATGCAAGTAAGTACAGTTTTTTGTTTTTTTTTCCGTCCTTTATTTAATGTTTTCCCTTGCATTTTTTTTAATTCGATTTTTTTTTGCTTGATAAATTGTTAATATATTTGAGAATATAATAACGGTTTAACTATTTCATTCTACTAGTATACAAGATATTTCAAGATCCTCTCAACCTATGTTTGTTAAACTTCATAACATGGCACTCAATAAAAAAAAATGTACATCACATTTAAAATGCTCTTTTGTAAAAGTAAAAATATTAAAAGAAAAATCATCTCATCTGAGTTACATTACTCGATCGACGGAGACCACGATACCTAGCTAAGAAACATGGACGTATCATTAAGGTTGTATTTTTGTACCAAATTGATAATTGTGCTACCAAACAACGTTGAAATCAAGCCCTCCTCCTTTAGAATATTAGACATTTAAAAAAAGTTCGTGAACGATTATTGTAAGCAATTTTAACTATAAACGCTGATCATTAGAAGTTATTGTTAACTTGAGAATCAAAAAATGAAGACACATTGTACAACAGTTTTCATTCATAGCTCTGTTTAAAAAACTCTGCAAAAATTGCAGAAATAGGGGAAATAAACCTGCAGAATTAAAATAAAGCAAGATAATTTTGTTTATTTTCAGTCAATTGTCGGTAACATAGTATCATTCAGAGTTCACGCCCCTAGCAGTGGTTCCTTTCTCCTGGATATCTTTGCTAACTCAGTGACCCCCAAAGAGTACCTGACAGGAGAGCCAATGAAGTTCAAGAGTGTCTGCAAGTTCAAAATAGTCTGCGAAGATCTTCAGACGGTAATGGTTCCACTACCAGACTGCGCCAGTGGCGAGTGGGGACCAACCAAAGCAACTAGGCTCTTCGGGCTTATACCCATCACTCACCAGGTAAACAACGTATTCTAACGATCAACACTTTTTGTTCAATTGAAGGGTAACTGTTTTTATTTTTTTTTCTTCGTTCTTTTTAAGTACATGCATGTGAACCAAATGGTTATGATTGAATATCTTCAAAGCCGGCAGAAGCTATTTTTGACCCTTTCAACAAACTTTATTCAATCATCACGGTCAGCGGCAAGTCTGATGGACACTCCGACTATACTTGAGTCCTTGCACACCAACTCTTACACTCGTCGGTCTTACTCGTGGTCTGACTCCAACTGGTATTCATAATCTAGTAACATGCTTGCTCTACCAGCGTCTATCCTGATTATAAGTCCCAACCATTTGAAGCGCTGAATTCGCAGAAAATGGGAAACTAACGTTGCAGAGATACAAAGACAAGGTATAGTTGGGATTCGGCTAGGAGAAAAACGTCAGACTTTCAGGAAAAAATCTGTATTTGGACGTTTCGGCTGCACATTGGCAGCCTTCTTCAGCACTAGAGAATGCCTAGGGGGGAGGGAGGAAGACCTTGAGGACAACTTAGGTAACCATGGTGGAATGTTGAAACATTCCACCATGGTTACCTCAGTTGTCCTCAAGGTCTTCCTCCCTCCCCCCTAGGCATTCGCTGAAGAAGGCTGCCAATGTGCAGCCGAAACGTCCAAATACAGATTTTTTCCTGAAAGTCTGACGTTTTTCTCCTACCCGAATCCCAACTGTACCTTGTCTTCGTCGTATAAGTTGTTCCTTTGCAAGCGGTACGCACCATTATCTCGTATGGACCTTATAATTTGATTCAACATTTTTCTGTCACATCTGTTAATCTTCCAATCATTTCGGTTAGGCTTTTTCGTGGGATTGAAATTGCAAAAGTATAGTTCAATTACGCATATGCCTATTTTCTAAATACATCCATGAAAGATCGGTTAGTTGAGTTTTTTTCGTCCCCCTTTCATTCATGCTCTAGCGTAAATTTCCTTGTTGTGAAATTCTTTATACTACAATGTCCCAAAAATAACCTGAAAGCATCCTGAAAAACGTCCGACTCTTAGGAACTGCGTCATCTAAGCGCGTTCCCCTTCTTATCCCTTAAGAAAGCTTAGAATAAAAACAATGACGATTTTTAGTGAAAAATGTAAAATGAAATCTCAAAGAGAGGATTTTAGAGGCTCAAGAGAAAACTGATAGTATCCTAAGCGGAAACTCCCTCCGCCTTCGTCTTCTTCTAATTTCGCTCTAGGAAAACAGTGTTACTAATACGTTTCTCATTTTCTACCCTTGTTTTAATAAAATACACATTTTACTGTTATATTCAATTAAAAATAGTCAATAAAAACCTGAGACCAGAAGGCACAAAAAAAAATGTTCAAAAGAACGAAACATTGAACCAACGTTATTAGACAACGACTAACAATTAGACAACGTTATTTTCGTTGTTTAATTGTTCTGAAAGGTGAAATTTTGTAATTGGCTCTTCCAAATTCATGAGGAAAACCTCATAAGCGGGTTCCCTCCCTATATAGGGAGAAAGGAACCGCGCTAAAATAATCAACACTGTCTCCTAATAAAGCCAAATAAGTAATTTTCTTCCTCGATACTCTTCAATATAATATTGAAGCCCAAAATACATACGAATACAACATGCCACCCATGTCACGATGGTTTGCCTACGTTATATAAGTCTGTATCCTACATTTAAGCTCTAGTAGATGCGTCTAAAGGTAGCCAATTTCATCAAATTAACGAACTCGATCGTTTTAATTTTGTTTTATTGGACATCGACAAGGAGAATTATTAAATTTGTTTGAACATATCTTAAAATTTGGTCGTAGTCAACATTTTCCCATGACGAAACCTCTTTTCTACAACATTTATGGTCCTGTTGTTAATAGTGAATTAGGTAAACATTTGACGATTCAAAGGACTTCCGCTCTATTACGTAAACACAGAACCTTTTTATTCGTTTTGTATAAAAACCTATGCATTTCCAAAAGTCATTGATTGGGTAGGGTTTACACCCCTTCCTGCCTGCAATCAATTCCATCCGGCAGGATCCTCGCCCACACTATTGGCTGTCCTATTAACCCTCATCTATAAACGTACGGGTCGTATCCGACCCACAACGTGGAAAACTGCGCATATCTCCTCATACCCGCACTGGAACGTCGAAGGGCTGCAGGTACCCTCGCAATCAGTACTGAGGAAGCCACGGACCACGTTTACGTCTGTCAGATAAGATCTATATTTTTTTTAATCACTGTGTGCCACAGTGCCTGTGATTATTTTACCAAAACAGAAATGTGATATAATGTGTTTCTCAAGTTTTATGGTGATATTAAATTAGTTATTGCATGTACATATATATATATATATACATATATATATATATATATATATATATATATATATATATATATATATATATATATAGTTAGTTGTTATTACGTGTCCTAAACAATTTACTATGTTTTCTTATTTTTTATTTTTTAGAATTAATTTTACTTTCCTGAACTCAAATGCTTGTTTTCCTTTATGAATTGTCTTTTACGTTTTAAAAGTTTATTTTATTCACTTAATATTTGAAAATAAATGCGTAAATCCCAATAACTTATTGCATTTCAGGCCCAAAAATGGCTCTGGGTCGGATAAGACCCAACGTTTATTTGTGAGTGTCAACCTTAAACGTTTATAGAGGAGGGTTAAGTTTTAAACTCGTTTAGACTCTAACTAAGGTTTTATTTAATTTAAAGAGTTCTGTGGACATTCGAAAAATCAGTAAATCTCTTATATTAAATGTCTGTACGCTAATTTCGATAGAAACTGGAGAAAACAGTGCTTAAAGATTCGAAAGTGATCGGTTCCATTTTATTAAGCGAACTAGCTTCCACGAGATAGATTCCGTACCAACAGCGGTATGAGAATGACGTCCTTATGTAGAAAAATAGTAATGCAAGAATCAACTAATCAATCATGGGATGAAATATCATCAGAATTAGTCATGATTAAATTATTCTCGTTAATCATTAGTCATAGGTCATATTAAGCATAATTCATGTGTGAAATTAGTCATCAATCTACCGTTAGTGGTCAATGATTGACAGTCTGTAGTAACGATTGACATGTCGAACGTTGTAAATACTTTCGGTATTAGGCTAATACCATCTTGTTTAAGCACTGGGGATTAGAATTCCTTCATAAAGCAGTTCTGTTTTGAACAGACTGTTCAAAAGATCGTTCAGAACAGTGAATGGAAAATATTGAGCATTGTTCTTTAAAAATGTGATTATCGGTGTAAATATGATTAATATTACGCTTGCCAGTGAAAATATCAGTCAAACCTTTTCTTATAATACTTATTTCAAAATTTTATGAAGTTAATCATCAATCATAAATCTCGTTTTTCATTTTTTTTTTTTTTTTTTTATGTTACATACTATGTCAAAAATTCATATTTATACTTATTCTGCCACAAATACATATTTTTGCTACATATTTTGATATTCTTTTTATTTTGTAATGGAAAAAACAAAGCGGAAACCGAGAAAGAAAATAATACTTTACCCTTTGAGTCTAGATCGCTGTGTCTATTCTAATTGCAAGAAGCAAAGGTGGTTGGCAGCCATGCTTCCCCAGCACTAATGGTCTAGGAGCAGATGCGTTTTAATAAAATATATAACAAATTATTGTTTAACAATTGTATTCTTCCTTTAACACTTTCAGGACCGATAGCTTCGAAAAGAATTTCCACCAAGGCCCAAGTCTTCTTTTTGTATAGTTATTTCGGCAAACATTTAAAAAAAAAATAAATAAGTGAAGAAACTTTTAAAATGAAGTACTTTTAGTGGATTAATTACAATTTAGTAAAATTTCAAATACGCCACGATAGCGAGCCCGCTGAAGGAGGGTTTTGGGCGGATTCAGTATCATACGATACCAGAACCGTAAACCTATCCGGGAATACCTAATGAGGTCCGAAATCAAATACGAAGCGTATAGGACAAGCCCCGGAGTAGCGGGAACGAAACAAAACCAAGCTATCTGCTGACGCATATGCCACGACGCTGGGCCCGCAGAAGCCTTCTCTCTGACGCATATGCCACGACGCTGGGCCCCACCGTGGCCACATACTCTCTAAAGCAAATAGTGAAAGAATCATGTTGATATCATTTTCCAAACTCGAGATATAAAATAATGAATTTTCTACATATTTTATTTCATTTCTTAGCTCCAAAGGCGCATTGGGCGAAACGCTTGGACACGCGTCAACAATGGGCCTGACCGGTGACCCCACCATTGTATGCTCCCCTTATGAGATCAGTCCGGTATTATTTCACGTTTCATAATTAAAAAATGCATGTTGTTGCAAACAATTCCAATTTCCAAAATAATGTTCATCTGTAAAAATGTCCAAATAATTTTCCCCTTTTAAAATGAGTTCCTAATTTTTATTTATGCTTTATTTTTCAATATTTTATAGAGTTTTAGTCATTTTTTTCTTTCCATCTATATATACAAAAATCACGTGTCTGTCTTTTTGTATGTTTGTCTGTTTATTTGTTTGTTCCTTATACAAATCTACGCCGTTTGACCGATTTTTACCAAACTTGGCACACAGGTAGGTCTTGATACGGGAAATCTCCTAGGCTACGCCAAAATAGTCAAATTTCAAAATTTGGTGAAAAGTATTGTTCAAAAAAATTGGCTAGACTGAACCATTCAGATTCTGACGGCCATTTTGAATAATGTCTCACATTTATTTGTTGATGTTCTTGATAATTAAAATAACTCGAACTCATTGATGACTTTACATCATTATATAATCATTTAATGCAGTTTATTTCAATTTCAATATCAACAGCCATTGTCTAACTAAAGAGCGCTGGCCTTTCTTTGATAAGAGCTATCTACTCGCAGGCTATGCTGCTGGCCTCTGTCGGATGTTATATGAAGTGCTGTGGTACTGGCCTCTGTCGGGTTTTTTTCAGAACTGCTGTGGTGCTGGCATTCTGAACTACAGATAAACAAATTCACACCGTTTGACCGATTTCGACGTAACTGGGTATACAGGTAGATTTTGATACGGGGAGAGTCATAGGCAGAAAGTAGGTGTAGCATGGCACGCCGGGTAACAGCTAGTTTATAATAAAGTTTGTACTAATTATTTATGTTTTCTTTTCAATATTTTATAGTGTTTCACACATATTTACACACACATATATATTTTTTACTACATATTTTCAATTTTTCATTATATATAGTTAAATATATATGTACATATTTTGACTTTCATTTTACATGAACATCCGCTTCCTAGTCATTAGTTACAAAATGAACCACAGTTTGCCCTACTCTGAAATTTAATCATTTTTTATCAATTTTCCAGGAAGCACTCATATTCGCTGGAAGAGAACTAGAAATACAATTCAGGATGTCCCGACCCCTGACTGACTTCATGGCTACCCTCCACAAGAACGGAATAGAGGAGAAGAGGCTGACCAAGTATGTTTCCCACAGTATAACGAACGAAGACATCGTCTCCTTCGCTCTATCATTCCCGGAGGAAGGGCAATACGGACTGGACATCTACACGAGGGAATGCACCAGTAACGGCAGCTCTGAGAAGCACCTCCTAACACACTGTTGCAAATACCTCATTAATAGCTCAAAAAAAAATTAGTCAATATTCATCCATGTAAATAGGCGGAATCACATTTAAAATGTACTTATTTTTATAAAAACTTGTACAATGAATTATTTCACTTAACTATAAATATGTAAATATTGTATGTGTTTGTATAAACGTTGTATAATGTACCTATAAATCGTATAAATAAGCAACTGTATCTAGTGACAATTGTGATTAACTTTCTTTTAGATGTCTTGTAGGAACACTTCCTCAGGTTATTGCCCCTCCGAGTTTATTCTCCACTTTTTTTTTCTTATAGAACATCATTTAATACCAATCTATTATTTTTATATATTTCTTATTTTTTTAACCCTAAAAAAATTGTAGATTTACTACTTTGAAAACACATTAAAAAGAAATATTATGTCAGCAATGGGAATTGTTCTTTTAACCATGTTTATTCCTCACTTTCATCACAGGACACGGCTATGGATCAAGGCAACTAAATAGCCTCTTCTAAAAAACCAAAAACGTCCGACTCGCAGGAACTGTGTCATCTTAGCGCGGTTCATGAGTGCCATTAGTAAACGAATACTACCAAATTTCATTCATATCTGTCCATTTTTTAGAGAGCGAAAAGAAATACTATAATGAGATTAAGATACTTAGGTGTCGAGGTGATGCGAAGTCAGGGGATGGTTGGGACTCCGCTAGGAGAAAAAGAAAAGTCAGATCTTCGGGCAAAAATCTATACTGGACGATGCACTTTGGAATTGTGAAGGTATGCGCCAATAGATGAAAGGGGCTGGCCAGTCATAAATCAGGCTAGCACGAGAATGTCCTGTCAAACAAGAACGGCCGTTCCAACAAATGGAATTTCCTATTTCATGTACCTACTCTGGGTTAATCTGCTATCCAGGGCTCATCGTTATAAATGTCTGCTTTCCTCTTCATTAGGAAATATTATAAAGAGTTCTCTGCAAAAGCTTTATTAAGTACAAATTTTCCTTCTATTAAGTACAAATTTTCCAATTTCCATAAATAGTTATTTATATATATATATATATATATATATATATATATATATATATATATATAAAAGTTATATAGTTATAACTTTTGCACAAAGGAAGCAAATAGAATGAAATTTAAACTATAAGGTTTAAGAGAATGGTTTTCTGAAATTTAGAACAAAATGTAAATAAGAAAAAGGGGGAATAATTGTAAAATACATTTTTCAAAATGTTATTTAATTTAATATTATAAGTCAGAACTGCTTAAATGTCACTTAGTGTACTTTTTCTTGTCTTTGCTCTTCTTCGAAGGTTTGTGCTTCACTTTAAATAAATTCGGATCAATTTGCGTCTCGACGTTCCTGCATACAACTTTCTTTGCAGTTTCAGGTGAAATTAGGTGAGGAGAAATTGCTATCATCAGTTGCTGGAAAGAAAAAATAAATTAAAATTATCTCATTTCAAATATTGAATATCTACTTTAAAGAACCATATAAAAATTAAAAAAAAAAAAAAAAAAAAAAAAAAAAAAAAAAAAAAAAAAAAAGAGAAAAGTCCGATTCCCAGAAACTGCATCGTCTTAGTTTCATGTTTATACCCGATGAACGATGTCACATTCAAGCACTATTTTTTTTTAATGAGGTGGTTTAATCGATTCACGCTGGACGTATTTTGTAGGAAATGTATTAAGCATATGCATGATTACATTCCAGTAATCGTGACTTCAAAACTTTTTTCGAAATTCATAAGATTATAAGCCCATAAGCCCAAACTGGCAATTTTTTTTTTTTTTTTTTGTACTACTACCCTTCAACGAATTGACGCCAAAAGTGGGTTTCACCTCTAGAAAGAGAAAGGAAACATGGAGAATTTCAGGAACCCCGATAGCCCGTTCATTTAGATGGAATACACGAAATTCTGAGGAAAGTATTCCAGACGGTTCCGCCTTTAGTATTTCCATTACAATACACAAAAGGCTACTTTAAAATCAATAAAAACTGATTATGTCTCGTTTAGAACCAGAGAAGGCTTCAGAGGTCAGGCAAGGGAGATAGTGTTTAATATTTATCAATACTTAGCCAAGGCTTAGGCTAAAAACAATTTAAGCTATAGCCTGTTCAAATAGATGGTTTAGTTGGAGGGGAAAGGGCGTGACCAATATTCCCCGTGCAAAAAATGTGCGTTAAAAATTCTCTGTGTTATAACCTTATCACTAGGAGACTTAAATAGTTTAGTCTTTGCTTTGGCTAACAAGGGGAGTATACAGCGATGGGGTCACCGATCTTGACCATTTTTTTTTCTGGTGATTCTACATCGAAAAATAAGCGACACGTGTCCGAGCGTTAGGTCCAATGGGTATTAGGAGCCGAGAAATAAAATAAAATAGGTTGAAAGTGCTTTATTTTTTTATATCGAGTTTAGAAAATGATATCGACATGATTTTTTCACCAATTCAATTGTTTTATAGAGTAGATTAACGGAGTGGTGTGGAAAAATATAATTTTTCAGTGGTGTGGAAAAATATAATTTTTCCACACCACTGAACACAAAACCAGAGAAACCAATACAAATCAGACGTACCATATATCCAGCAAGGAAGAAGAGAGATCTTATGAAATCTTCTACAACACAGAAAAAAAAATATACCAAAAATCCCCCAGCAATGCGAGCGACAAGAGCGGCAAATGAATGGCCATTGAACTCACACACTGTTCAAAATTGACTTGGGTAATTTTTAGAATTAATTGCTTCAATTTTCTTATTAACGGAAGAAATAAAGCATGTATGTAATAATTAACCTCTGCCCACGGAGATAGACCAATTCCAGCGATGATGAACTGCCATTCTGGTAATCCATGATGGTATAACATCATGCGAAAATATTGGCTGAAAGTATCTGCCAGCTTGTGCCAATCAAGACTTCTGTCCAGAAGCCAGATTTCTTGCTTGTTGTTCAAGTCATTGTTGATCAGACAAACCTGAAATTCAAATATCATTTGCAGAACATTCTAGGTATATTATTTGTTAATTAAAATGTGAATATTTTTTTTTTTAACGCATCTGCTTCTTTCTGCTACAAGCGGCACCCAGATCTCCCGCATGAGAACCCACCATGGGCATATAAAAGGGGGGGGGGGGCTAAGGGGGCTCCAGACCCCCCCCCCCCCCCGAAATTTTGATTTGATGGTAAAAACTTGTAGTAAAACCCTTAATAATAAATTAAATAACATCACTTAGTTCATAAAAATATTTTATTTTACGTGTAATAGCGTTTTAGTTGCCTAAAACTATTCCAAGCTCTAAATTTTTAGTATTCCATACCCCGGAAATGGTCTCAGCCCCCCCCCCCCCGAAATTTTTCCAACCCCTCCCGAAATTATTTTCTATATACGCCAATGGAACCCACTAGCTATACTCAACCTGCTGCCTAGGTGGTGATACTTCATTTTAAGCCATTTTGAATTCCGATATTTTTGATACAGTAATTTGTCGTAATATCATGTCCAAAACTGTTAATATCATGTCCAAAAAAGGTTAAGTGTCACTGCACTAGACCCCAATTTCCTTAATAATAAATATTCGGTCCTTTTTCGGGTCACTATTGTAAAAAAAAAATCTAAAATAAAAAGCATACCTGAATATTACGGTAGACAAGTATGGTTGGACTACTTCGTCAGTGAGACTACTATTTCTGTTAAATTACTAGCACTAAAATGTATACCAGTTTTATAAGCATAATTTTTATATAATAAAATTTAAAAAAAAAATTGTTTCAATTTTTAAAATACAAATTTAATGCAGTAGTTAAATATTTCAGGGAATAGTAATCTTTAATTTGCAGGTCACAACAATTTTTTTTTTTTGGTTGTAATAGTGTTTTACTTGGCTAACTACACCAAGTTCTAGGTTGTTAGTATTCCATACCCCCAAATCCCCGGTTCTCGCAGCCCCCCCCCCAAATTAATGCCTATATGTGCCCCTGCTTCAGTAATTGATTTAATTATTTGAAGCGTCACTAGCGTATATAAAAAGTAATTTTGGGAAGGGGCTGTGAGCACCTGGGCATTTGGGTTGTAGGAAACATTTTAAATATTTTAGCGGAAAATTATGGGTTTTAAGGTCCTCGGGACACCTAGTAGAGCAGGGTAAATGTAAAAGATATTTTCCGTTGTTATAGGTATTTTTTTACATGAAATTCTAACAACAAAACAAAATTTCGGGGGGGGCTGCAGCCCCATCAGCCCTCCCTTATACACGCCAATGTTTGAAGTGAACACATGCATTAGATTTTAATAATAAATAACAAGATATATACATATTACGTCGATGCGCCGTAAAAAAAAAAAAAAAAAAAAAAAAAAAAAAAAAAAAAAAAAAATTTATTTACTGAATAAACATTCTCAACGTGATCTAGCTCGAATATCTTGCAATGAGGACCGAATGATGGTTTGTTTCCCTGGATGCTGATAATGTCGAGGTCCCTGAGACTTGGCGACTCGCTGATCATTTCGTTCATGTACCCACAGTACCTCCTCAGATCCCCGAGACAGTTGATGTTCAATCTGCCAGCGGGCAGAATTTCGCCTGTAATCAGAATATCAAACATAAACACGTAATTTTCGAGATTTATGAAAAGAATAATATTTGTACATTGAAAGCCCCTGATAAGGTGCGAATAAAGCAAGAAACATGTCGGGCAAACATTTTAAATAAAGTGGTTGAAACAGAACGAACTTTATGGACCCTCTGCCATCGAAAAAAATAAGAACAAGTGAAATATATATATATATATATATTCACTTAGATTGTGCTGGACGGTGGTGGTACTGCATCGAATAGGAGGAACACCAACAACTGAACGTCTACACCTCCATCATCAGTGCTTCTACAGCATAGAAAAAACCCCAAAGCAATAATTTTTAACACGGAGACAAGTTTATCAAGAAATAAATCCATTAGAATTATCATATAACTTTAAAAAAAAAACTACATGTTACAATTAATAATAACAATTTAATGTCTACTAAAACATAAAAATACGCAAGATCACACATCCATTCATACTCACATATAAATTAAAACCAGCAAAGATATACACATTCGGTCCAACAAAGGTTTGTAGCTATTTATGCCAAAGTTTACGCACCAAAACATTTTTAATTGAGCAGGAAATAATATTTTCATGTTGATAAACGGCCGGAGTGTGCGATGAGGGCGTTTGGCCAGTGTAGGCGGCCGGAAGGACGAACGTAGGTGATGTAGGAAGTCCAACCAACGAATGATATGCTGAATATATCCATAGCCACATTCTACACATCAATGTGTGGGTCACGAGGCCAAACCTATGCTAGCAGCTGTCGCCATATGGAAAACGTGTGATTGTTGGGCCTAAGGATGTATGAGTGATATTTCCCGCTAATAAGAAACGAAAAAAAAAAACACACAAGAAAAATGGATCACTTCGAATTCAATATAGCACGCATGATTTCCTGCTGGTAAACTAGCAAGGAGGGCCAATACGAAAATTCTCTTGCAACACAGCAAGACGTGCCTCGGCCGTTAAGGTGCGTTTACACCTAATAGTTATTGCAGGACATTTATGTCAGACAGAAATTGTAACTAATGTAATATGCAAATAAATTATATCAGAGCTATGTATTTCTATCGCGAGCAATGAGGGAGCGTTTACATCTGACACTTCTCGCAGGAAATACATCTCTTGCGTCGGATATAATAATTATGATAATGATCTATCCGACACCTGAGATATATATCGTGCGATAAATGTCAGATGTAAACCCACCCAAAGTTTTAGTTTTTGTCGTTCAATATATTACGGAATAATTTCGCCCATAAAACAGTGTTCCGGCAGGTGGAGTCTGCTCGGTAACGAAGTTGACAATTTTTTTTTTTTTTTTTTTTTTTTTTATGAGCTTTCCGCAACTATAGCGACTTGCTCAGAACAAACATTACACATATATACATAGATACATATCTACATGCATATATACATACATATCTACATGCATATACAAACACATTATTATATATATACATCAACATCAACAATATATAGATCATCATTATTATATATATATACATCAAATTATACAAATATACATTACACTATGTTTATATAGTTCATTCTACTTCTAGACATAGGATAATACTATTCAGATTAAGATATAATAGAATAAATACCTTAATAAAGATATACTATCATAGAACATTAATAAATATATAATAGAGAAAGATAAATAAAGATATAATATAATACAGCGTTAATAAAGAAATAATAGAATAAATACATTAATTAAGATATAATAGAATATTAAAAAAAAAAGAAGAAAAAAAAAAAAAAAAAGGGGCTTAGCTAGAATTTAATTTAACTTTGCTAGTTTTGTTTTGTCACAAGATATATATATATATATATATATATATATATATATATACACATATATATATATACATATGCATACACACATAAATACATATATACACAAATACATACATGGATGCATACAAATATACATGTACACACCTGCACACACACGCACATATAACATATAAATTAACAATGGTATATTTTTTATATAAATAATAATGGTATATATAAACAAATCTCTATGGGTTGTTTTCACTCTTCTTCCTTTCTAAATTTATGCTATAATCTGGTTAGTAAGTTTCTCTTGTTTAGGTAGTTCAATATCTCATCTATATATTTGCTTCCATCGCCGAGTAATTCAGTCATATTGTAAGGTAAGTCATAGTTTTGTCGCTGTAAACATTCAGTGAGTATGTGCTTTATAGTCAGTGGTGTGTTACACTGTGTACGTGTCGGTCTGTCCTGTCTTGTCATGAGATAAGAGTGTGTCAGTCGGGAATGGCCAATTCTTAAGCGGCATAATATCACTTCGTCTCTTCTGTTATCCCTTTTGCTTGAAGGCCATTCACTTACTGTTCCTTTGATTTCTCGAAGTTTGTTATCCGTCGTCATGTGCCAGGCTTGTTTCCACGTCTCTGTAACAAATCTTCTGGCTTCAGTTTGCATATCTTGTAATGTAACTCCGTGTATGTCCAGTTGGTTTGGTCTTGTAGCCGTCCGAGCCAGTACGTCAGCTTGAGTGCTTTGTCCTATGTCCTTATGTCCTGGGAGCCAATATATTGTTATTTCTTTATTCGTCCTGTGTATCTGTTCTAGTATGTTCATCATGATGGGATTGTCGTTGTACATGTTTTGTAGTCCATGTATTGAGCTGAGTCAGTCCGTAAAAATCGTTATTTTTGGTTGTTGAATGTGGTGTGCATTTTCCAGGGCAAGGTGAATGGCGTGCAGCTCAGCAGAATAAATACTTGTACTTTTTGTTAGTTTCAGCTGAAAAGTGTTTATACCTATTACAGCTGCTGCGCCTGTGCCCTCAGCTGTCTTGGATCCGTCCGTGTAAATAAACATTGTGTCTTTATTTTTGTCAATGTATGACTTGAATATGTGTTTGTATGAATGTGTAGATGTCGGGTCGGATTTTTTGTATTTAGTCAGTCCTAGGTCTAGTTTCAAATTGTTTAGAGTCCATGGTATGAATGTTACGGGAGGTCTTGGTAAGAGTTGTGTTTGTAGTAGGTCAGTGTCTTGTGCATAAATCATACATCTTACCAACAGTGGGCGTTGCCTGAATGGTTGCATTTCGTATTATCTTAACAATTCCTCGTCAGTAGATTTTGGGACGCACTTACTATTTAAATATTTAGTTTTAAGGCAGTATTTCAAACAGTTCTGCATACGTCTGTATTCCAATGGTAATTCTCCACATTCTGCATGGAGGCTATTAGATGGGCTGGATCTAAACGCTCCTGTTGCGATGCGTAAACCAGTGTTTTGTATTGAGACTAGGATTTTAAGAGTACTGGGCTTGGCAGATGTGTACGCTACACTCCCATAATCCAGAAGAGACCTGGTATATGCACGATAGAATGTCAGCATTACACTTCTGTCTGCTCCCCACTTTGCATTGCATAAAATCATAAAGAGATGTAAGGATTTTTTACATCTATCAACGAGATTTTTTAGGTGGGGAACCCAGGTAAGTTTAGAGTCAAAGAGGAGTCCTAAGAATTTTATGTAGTTTGCAAAGTGGATAGGAGTATTATTTAAGTTCAATGTAATTTGTGGTATACGTCGCTTTTTTGTAAAAATTATGCTTTGAGTCTTTTGTGTAGAGAAATGTAGTCCGTAAGTAGCGCTCCAATTCTGTAGCCTATTTATCGTCCTTTGGATGGACTCTGCGGCATTTTCTAGATCTTTAGTTCGAATATAGATAAGCAAATCATCCACATACAGGCAATATTTGACTGGGGGAGTAATATGCTCACGGACGGTGTCCATAGCTATTTTGAATAGCGTCGTGCTTATTACACTGCCTTGAGGCACTCCGTTTTCCTGAGTGAATACATTAGAAAGAGCTGTACCCATTTTAACTCGGAATGATCTATTCGAAAGGAAATTTAATACAAAATTGAAAAAGTTTCCCCGAATATTCCATTCGCCTAGTTTTGACAGAATAGCTCGGCGCCAAACTGTATCATAAGCCTTTTCTATATCAAAAGAGACGGCTAATACAGATTCCTTAGAAATAAATGAATCCAAAATTTCTTTTTCCAAAGTAACAATGTGATCTATAGCCGAGTGATTCGGTCTGAAGCCACACTGATACTCTGATAGAAGCTTATTTTTATCAAGGAACCATAAAAGCCTCTTATTTATCATTCTCTCAAAGACCTTAAAGATACAGCTTGTCAGAGCTATTGGTCTATAACTATCAGTTGATGTCGCATTTTTATTCGGTTTTTTAATCGGTATAATGATTGCTTGGTTCCACGAAGATGGGTAATAACCAGTCTCATATGCATTATTGTATAGCTTTAACAGTAGCGACAGCCCACTTGGGGGTAGATTTTTCAGCATTCTATAACAGATTCCGTCTTCTCCAGGTGAGGTACATTTTACTTGGGTCAGTACAAATCTCAATTCATGCACTGTTAATGGTTCGTTTAACGGATGGATAAATTTTGGTGTCGGTAATAATGGAATTGATTCTAAGGTATTTTTTAGTCTGCGGTAGTCTGGTGATAATCTTTCATCACTTGACACATAGGAGAAGTGATGGCCTAGAAGATTGCTGATAGTTTCGGGGTATGTTATTAAGAGATTATTCTCTTTTACGGCTGAAATAGGAGGGTTGTATCTTTTGTGCTTAATTTTGTTAATCATATTCCAGATTGTTTTTGGAGGGGTGTTTCTGTTAATAGAGCATAAAAAAATTGACCCAGCATTTCTTTTTGCTTTGTTTTATAATATATTGGGCTTTAGCTTTTTAGCGCGGTTCCTCCCTCCCCCATAGGGAGGAACCCCGCTTATAAGGTTGATACAATGAAACAATCCGGAAGTGCCGACAAGAAAATTTCGCGTTTCAGAACCCCTAGAGACCGAAAATAACGGTGGTTCAAATTTGTATATATATATATATATATATATATATATATATATATATATATATATGTATATATTTATTTATATATATATATATATTTGTCTGTTCGCTCATTTCTGGCTTCCCTGATGGTCCGATTTTGATGAAATTTGGTACAAAAATCAGTCGTCCAATTTGAAAGGTCAAGTTTGTTAACCAGCAAAATCCGCCCACTGGAAGATGGCGTTTGGGGCGAAATTCGCGCAGAAAAAATCGTAACGCTTACGTTTTTGAGTTCATAAGCTTGTAAGTACTCTTTTTATAGGCTTCTTGGGCTAGGAAAACGAATGAAACCATTTTGAAGGCGATAGCTTTAACCGTTTTCGAGAAAATTGGAAAAATAGTTTTTGAATACCGTTTTTGGTTTGGGTACTTAGAATCACGGGATTCAGTTGAAACATTATCTGCATGTTCTACTTTCATTAAAACTAATATGTTGAAAGTTATGTTACGTTTGGAGTTAAGGAAGGGTTAGAATAAAATATTTTATGAACAGACATGAAAAGTTTTGGTAACTTTGTATTCTTTCCTTAATATCTCGAAAAAGGTTGAGAATCTTGGTAAACAAAAGATTACCATTAGAATGCTTACTAAATGCTCTACAAAAAAGGTTCTACTGAAAGTTTTGATTAGGCGATGTCAATCGGAGAAATAAGTGCTTAAAACATTAAAGTAATTGATTTCGCTTATTCGAACTGTTCTTTTTGTCTTTGATTTTGGTACTTAGAATCATTGGCTTCAGTTGAAACATTTTCTGCATGTTTGAATTTTATCAAAACTAATATGTTGAAAATTTGGTTACGTTTGGAGTAAAGGAAGGATTAAAATAAAAAATTTCATTTTTAGACATAAAAAGTTTTGGGAGCTTCGTATATTTTCATTAATATCACGAACACGGTTTGGAATCTTGGCAAGCAAAAGATTACCATTCGAAAGATTACTAAATTTTCTACAAAAAATGTTTTGAAGACATTTGCGATGGGATGGTCATATTTGGAGAAATAAGTGCTTAAAACATAGGTAATTTCGTTCATTTGAACGCATCTTTTTGTGTGTTTCCTACAGTTTTTTTTTTTTCACTGCTCGTTATTTTTTTGATTGCTTATAGTAGTCAAATGTATTAGTCAATAAAACAGGATACGTATATATAGAAACAATATTTTGTTTCAACGGTATCTTGGAATTCGAAGATGCCCTATGAATATCTAGATTACTGTACTGATTTCGTTCTTTAGAATTGTTTTTGGTATTCCCTATTTTCAGAAGTTTTTATGTATTTATTAATTTTTTTTTTAAAATTCATTGAACGAAATCATATGAATTCAAAGGTGAGGAGCAAGGAGGCTTAGGGTGGAGTGCATTCCCAGTACAGGTATCGCCCAGTGGACCCTCGTCATCTGTAAGTTCCTTTCTAGGGTCATAAAGATAAGCCTCCAAACAACTGTAGGAATGTAGGATTTCTAATTTTTGCCAGTATCAGAACAACCGCTCTTTACATACCACAGTGGTCCTGACGTACCGGTCTATACTAGTTGCACTCCACACGGTGGTAGTACTTGGTGTATGCCACAGCGGATTGCTCATTATAATCTTATTTTATACGTATTAAATAGATACCTAAAAAAAGTTTATTTTTGTATAAGTGTTGCGTTATTGGGATTAGAATAAAATATTTTATTAACAGACATGAAATACTTCGGAATCTTTGTATATTGTTCTTAATTTTTTTTTTCTTTTATGGTGTATCGAAATCTGAGTCATTAGCACCATTTTTTCCTTATGAGCTTATATAATACTTAGATTTAGCTAGCAACAATATTTTACACCGCAATTAAAGTGATTTGCTCTTCTTATAAACATAATATTTAAATTATAATATAAACATAACACATTAATTTGTCTGACAAAAAAAAAGTCCGACCCGCAGGAACTGCTTCATCTTAGCGCGGTTCCGTTCTTATCTCAAGTGCGATTAGTGAAGGAATATAGCAGCTATCGGTAAGTATTAGCACCATTTTCGCCCCTTAATATCTTCAAAACAGTTAAGAAATCGTGGGAAGTACGATGTAACCATTCAAAAGCTTACTAAATTCTCTAAAAAAAAGATTCTGAAGCAAATTTCGATGGGGCAATGTCAGTCGGAGAAGTAAGTGCTTAAAACTACGAAAGTGTTAGTTTTGTTATTTTAAACGGGTTTTTGTCACTGTTTACCTCACTTTTGTTTTTTAAGTTTATTTAACGGTGGAATGAGTATTTCATTAAAGCTGAGAAATAAGAATCATATTGGTAATAGAGTTTTCCTAGAGTAAGCGTCGCGATGACGGGAGAGTCCCATCCGCTTAGAAAACTGTCAGTTTCCATATGTGGCGCTTTAAGCTTCCTTCTCTTTGAGATTTTATTTTATATTTTTGTTTTTGATTTTGGTACTTCGAATTATGGGATTCAGTTGAAACATTTTCTGCATGTTCTAATTTCATCAAAACTAGTATGCTGAAAATTTACTTACGTTTGGAGTTAAGGAAGGGTTAAATTAAAATAATTTATTAATAGAGATGAAAAGCTTTGGAAACTTCGTATACTTTCCTTAATATCTCGAAAACGGTTGAGAATCTTGGTAAACGGATGGTTACCATTCGAAAGCTTACTAAATGCTCTAGAAAACAGGTTCTGAAGAAAGTTTTGATTAGGCGATGTCAAACGGAGAAATAAGTACATATAACTTAGAAGTTTGATAAACGATAATTGATTTCGTTTATTTATACGGTTCTTTTTGTCTGTTTTTATTTCTTGTTATTTTGTTATTGCTTCTAGGAGGAGGATGTATTTCTCAATAAAACAGGGGAACAAATACAAATTCTTTGAACCTGTAACAGAACTGAAAACGTAAATATTCTCCGTGTAGGGTCAGTCCGGGTCGAGCTAGTAGGCCGGTTCAGGTAGGCTTTTATTGCACTTCATAAATCAAGATTCATTGTTCTCATCAAGCATTCTAGGACAGCTGACAGTTACCTTTACCTGTAGGAAGTCATGCAGCCAAATGCTATACTAGAAATATAATTATATTTTGTGGTTGAATGTGGCCGTAGTTCAATAAAAAATAACACTACTTTCTCATTTTCATGTACAATTTTATTTTGTTTAATTGCATTTAAAAGTAAAATGGATATGTTTGCACTGCAAGTTAAGTAAATTAGAAATATATTCGTAGAAGAGTCTTCGTAGACCGAAACTTGGGACGGCAGAAAGAGTAATTTCTGCTTAGGATAGTTTCATCCCTAGCCGCAAATCTTGTTTTGTTTTTTTTCATATTTGTTTACATTAGGAATGATCCAAACAAAGTAATAACTGCTTCTATTCTAAGTCTACAAAATAACACTAGGGATATGAATGGAACCGCGCTAAGATGACGCAGTTCCTGCGAGTCGGACTTTTTTTCCGCTTGTATTCCATCAGGTAATCCTGACTAGGATTTGCGTTAAATAATCGGAGTGCCTTTTTTCTTTCAGCTACTGCTGTTTTACATTCATCGTTCCACCAAGGGACTGGTCGGTTTTTATATGTACCTTGTGTCTTTTTCATTGATGCATCTGCTGCCGATTTAATAGCTGATAAAAAGTTTTCGAACGTTTTAATATCTTTAAGCTTTTCTAGAAAGGAATTTTGGAACTTGACATTCTAAATTAGACAAAGTATTTTTGCACAATCGGACCATTTTTGAGCGTGTAAGGGAGCAAACAGATAAATATAAAAATATATACACACACACACACACACACATATATATATATATATATATATATATATATATATATATATATATATATATATAAATTTGAACCACCGTTATTTTCGTGGTGTATTGTTTCTGAAACATGAAAGGCTTTAGTCGGCACTTCCGAATTATGTTGTGAGGTCAACCTCATAAGCGAGATTCCCCCCTATGGAGGGAAGGAGTGCCTTGCTAAAAAATAAAAACAGATAAGGAAATAGAAACACCAAAGCCTGATGATATACAAAATAAATGTAAAAAAATTAAACAAGGTTCCTTAGATAATTATATTACAGAAAAAAAAACAGAATTAATAAAAATAATACAAAAGTTCAGAAAAGAGTTAAGCATATCTGGGTCCTATCAAAAATAGTAGATGGGGATTAAAATAAATTAAATTAAAGCAAATAATTGGTGCATTTTTAAATATAATCCGGTGTGTGAGAATAAATTGAGAACAATTTGGAGTCGGATTCTTTGGATATATGACAGTAAAATTGAAAAATATTTTATTAAAGTAAAATCTAAACCAGAAAAATGTCCACCAAAATTTCATATTTATATGTTGGAATGACATATGATGAAAAATACATTCGATAATCCCAATTTTTAATTTTTTAAAGAAATGTTTGGAGCAGCACATAAAAAGTGTAGATGATCAAAGTCAAGAACAGCATTATCGAATCATGCAACTAAAATTCATTAATTTAAATTTAAAGTGGTAAAATATTTGGATAGAGAAAGAAATAAATGAAAAAGAAAATAAGTCGGACTCGCAGGAACTGCGTCATCTTAGCGCGGTTCCGTATATTTCGAAGAAGTGGAGTAGATTAGGCATCACAAATAACAGGAAACTGACAGTAGCCAACTTACACAGAAGCGGATAATTCTTAATCCTCATTCTTGAGGAAGGCTGAATAAGTCAATACAATTATGTACTAAAAACGTACTCACTCTACGAATACTGCTCAGCAGGCTCTATTCCAAGCAACCGAAAATTCATTGTTATTTTAAGTTCCTTGTTTTACTAGCAAATTCGTTTCACTGTAATAATCAACTGTAAGTATGTGCTTCATGGCAAATAAAAGTTCATTCTCTCGTGGGTTAAATCTTTCTATAAAATAAGAAATGATGATAACTTCTGTTGTAGCAGGAGGAAGGTTATATAGATAGGAGAATTCAAAACAAACCTATCTATACGCTATCATGGTTAGCCACAGCCATCTTGATTTCCACAGCTATTCCAAACGTATTACCTATACCTTTTACCGCTTCTTAGCTTATTTTACTACAATACTAATTTTACTGATAAATTCAATTTAAAACAAAAAACAACCAATTAAAAAGTGAGATAAACAAATAGAAAAACCCTTTCAAAACAACAAAACAAACACTTTTTAAGTTTTAAGCACTTATATCTCTGATTGACGTTGTCCCATCGAATAATGCTTCAGAACATTTTTGTAGAGAATTTAGTAAGCATTCGATTGGTTGCCTTCCACTTACCACGATTTCCAAACCGTTATCGAGATATTTACGAAAAATGTATGACGATCCGAAAACTTTTCATGTCTATTAATAAAATTTTTTTTTTTCGCATACTTCCTTAACTCCAAATATAACCAAAATTTAAACATCTCAGTTGGGATTAATTTCCAAGATGTAGAAAATATTTCAATTGAATCCCGCGATTTTAAGTACCCACAATAAAATAATGGACATGCGAAAACATTGATTCCACTTTTCTCAAAAACGGTTACAGATATCGCATTAAAAATGGTTTCATTCGTTTTCCTATGTTAAGAAACCTATAAAAGAAGTACCTAGAAGCATATGAACTCTAAAACGTAAGCGTTACGATTTTTTTGCGCGCGAATTTCGCCCCAAACGCCATCTTCCTTTGGGCGGATTCTGCTGGCTAACGAACTTGACCTTTCAAATAAGAAGACAGATTTTTGTACCAAATTTCATCAAAATCGGACTATTTTTGAGCTTGCTAGACCGTTAACAGACAAGCATATATATATATATATATATATATATATATATATATATATATATATATATATATATATATATACAAATTTGAACAACCTATATTTTCGTGATCTATGGGGTCTGAAACGAGAAAGTTTCTGGTCGGCACGTCCGGATCGCGCCGTGAGGTCAACCTCATAAGCTGGTTCTCCCTATGGAGATAGGAAGGAACCGCGCTAAAACAAAACAAAAGAGATCTGTTAGTGGGGTATTTCACAGCTTGATGTAAATATAGAGGGATATACTATTGGGAATTAGTGAAATAAAGGTACAGATAGTAAATAAGGGGAAAACAAGACTTGCTTATCGGTGTGCCCTATGCTACAGTGGACTCATTCTCTTCTCTATGAGACCAGCCATGGCAGCTGAATGGTATTTAAGAGTTAATATATTATTTTGTTTTGTTACTTTGTTGACGTTGTATATAAAAGACTGACACAATGTGTTAATATCGAAATAAGGTATTTTAAACTTTAAAATATATTAATAAATAATTTAAAATATATAAAAGTCCGACTCGCAGGAACTGCGTCATCTTAGCGCGGTTACGTACATCTTGAAGAAATGGAATAGATTAGCATCACAAATCACAGGAAACTGACAGCCACTGCTATCATAATTACCACAGCCACTCCAAACTTATTACCAATACCTTTCACCGTTTGTTAGCTTATTTTACTACAATACTAATTTTACTGATAAATGAAATTTAAAACTAGAAACAACCAATTAAAAAGTGAGATAAAGAAACAGAAAAACCATTTCAAAACAAACACTTTTTAAGTTTTAAGCGCTTATATCTCTCATTGACGTTGTCCCATCGAATATTGCTTCAGAATATTTTTTGTAGAGAATTTAGTAAGCATTCGAATGGCCACTTTCCACTTACCACGATTTCCCGACCGTTATCGAGATATTTACGAAAAATGTATGGAGATCCGAAAACTTTTCATGTCTATTAATAATTTTTTTTTTCGCATACTTCCTTAACTTCAAATATAACCAAAATTTAATCATCCTAGTTGGGATTAATTTCAAGATGTAGAAAATATTTCAATTGAATCCCGCGATTCTAAGTACTCTCAAAAAAATAATGACTTACAAAAACATTGATTCCACTTTTCTCAGAAACGGTTACAGATATCGCCTTAAAAATGGTTTCATTCGTTTTCTTATATTAAGAAACCTATAAAACAAGTACCTGCAAGCATATAAACTCAAAAAAGTCCGTCTCGCAGGACTGCATCATCTTAGCGCGGTTCCGTTCTATCCCTAGTCTAATTTGGAAAGATTAAAATAGAAGCAGTTATTATTTTGGTTCCACCAGTCTTTTTTTTTAAATTAATTATTATGATGGTGTGTCAACCCTTAAGGTCACTAACGCCATTCCTGTGAGTAGTAAAGTCTGGAAAGGTCATGATTTACAATCTTACCTGGAAGGGTCCGCTACACTAGAAACAGACCCGCTAGTGACAAGGTCTTGGAATCTTGGAAATCTATATTTCAAACAATAAATTGTTTTTGTTATTTTACTTAACCAGTTTTATTGTCAAATACATTATCCAACTATAAGCAATTAAAAAATAACAAGAAATAAAACAGACAAAAAGAACCATTGGAATAAACGAAATCAATTAATTTAAAGTTTTAAGCACTTTTTTCTCCGATTGACATCGCCTAATTAAAACTTTCTTCAGAACCTTTTTTGTAGAGCATTTAGTAAGCTTTCGAATGGTAATCTTCCGCTTCACAAGATTGTCAACGGTTTTCGAGATACTAACGAAATTATACAAAGTTACCAAAACTTTTTTTGTCTGTTAATAAAATATTTTATTCTAACCCTTCCTTTACTCTAAACGTAACAAAAATTTCAACATATTAGTGTTGATGAAACTCCAACATGCAGAAAATGTTTCAACTGTATCCCATAATTCTAAGTACCAAAATCAAAGACAAAGAACCCTCCCTAGGAAGGACGCTAGGCAGTTGAAAAGCTATATATCTTGGAAATCCATATCTCTAACATTAAATTGTTTTTCTTATTTTTCTTAACCTGTTTTATTTTCAAATACATTATCCAACAATAAGCAATTAAAAAATAACAAGGAATAAAAAACAGACAAAAAGAACGGTTCGAATAAGCGAAATCAATTACTTTAAAGTTTTAAGCTCTTATTTCTCCGATTGACATCGCCTAATCAAAACTTTCAATAGAACCTTTTTTTTAGAGCATTTAATAAGCTTTCTAATGGTATTCTTCCGTTTACCAAGATTCTCAACCTTTTTCGAGATATTAATGAAAGTAAACAAGTTACTAAAACTTTTTATGTCTGTTAATAAAATATTTTATTCTAACCCTTCCTTAACTCCAAACGTAACCAAAATTTCAACATATTAGTTTTGATGAAAGTAGAACATGCAGAAAATGTTTCAACTGAATCCCATGATTCTAAGTACCCAAACCAAAAACGGTATTCGAAAAATATTTTTCCAATTTTCTCGAAAACGGTTAAAGCTATCGCCTTGAAAATGGTTTCATTCGTTTTCCTAGCCCAGGAAACATATAAAACGAGTACTTAGAAGCTTATGAACTCAAAAACGTAAGCGTTACGATTTTTTTTGCGCGAATTTCGCCCCAAACGCCATCTTCCAGTAGGCGGATTTTGCTGGTTAACGAACTTGACCTTTCAAATTGGTCGAAGGATTTTTGTACCAAATTTCATCAAAATCGGACCATTCGTCTTCTATCTAGAGAGCGAACAGACAAATATATATATACAAATTTGAACCACCGTTATTTTCGGTCTCTAGGGGTTCTGAAACGCGAAATTTTCTAGTCGGCACTTCCGGATTGTTTCATTGTATCAACCCTATAAGCGGGGTTCCTCCCTATGGGGGAGGGAAGAACCGCGCTAAAACGTAAGCGTTACGATTTCTTTTGCGCGAATTTCGCCCCAAACACTATCTTCTAGTGGGCGGATTCTGCTGGTTAACGAACTTGACCTTTCAAATTAAAAGACAGATTTTTGTGCCAAATTTCATTAAAATTGGACCATTTTTGAGCCGTCAGGAGCGCAAACAGACAAGCATATATATAAATATATACATATATATATATATATATATATATATATATATATATATATATATATATATATACAAATTTTAGCCACCTATATTTTCGTGATCTATAGGGTCTGAAACGTGAAAGTTTCTCGTCGGCACTTCCGGATTGCGTCATGAGGTCAACCTCATAAGCGGGTTCTCCCTATGGAGATTGGGAGTAACCCGCTAAAAGTGTAATTCATTGAGAGGAGATCGTTGACCGTTGGTGATGCGAAGGTAGAAATTGTCAGGGTGCGGTCATTGTTTCATAATAAAAATACATTTTACATGTGAAAATAGGTTTTATTGTTTGCCGACGTTTCGGCTTGAAATTCTAGCCTTCATCGGGGCTCTATGAAACCTAGGACAACATTGTACAGAATGAATGTGCTTTAGCAAGAGCTTAAATTAGAGGTAGATCAATACTGGGTTAAGAACTAGAGGGGAACCTGGATCCAAAGATAAAAGTCCGAATCGCAGGAACTGCATCATCTTAGCGCGGTTCCATTCATATCCCTAGTGTCATTTTAGCGCGGTTCCTCCCTCCCCCATAGGGAGGAACCCCGCTTATAAGGTTGATACAATGAAACAATCCGGAAGTTCCGCGTTTAAACTAGAAAATTTCGCGTTTCAGAACCCCTAGAAACCGAAAATAACGGTGGTTCAAATTTGTATATATATATATATATATATATATATATATATATATATATGTATATATTTATTTATATATATATATATATATATATTTGTCTGTTCGCTCATTTCTGGCGAAATTCGCGACAAAAAAAATCGTAACGCTTACGTTTTTGAGTTCATAAGCTTCTAAGTACTCTTTTTATAGGCTTCTTGTGCTAGGAAAACGAATGGAACCATTTTCAAGGCGGTAGTTTTACCTGTTTTCGAGAAAACTGAAAAAATAATTTTTGAATGCCGTTTTTGGTTTAGGTACTTAGAATCATGGGATTCAGTTGAAACATTTACTGCATGTTCTACTTTCATTAAAACTAATATGTTGAAATTTTGGTTGCGTTTGGAGTTAAGGAAGGGTTAGAATAAAATATTTTATTAACAGACATAAACAAGTTTTGGTAACTTTGTATACTTTCCTTAATATCTCGAAAAAGGTTAAGAATCTTGGGAATCGGAAGAATACCATTAGAAAGCTTACTAAATGTTCTACAAAAAAGGTTCTAATGGAAGTTTTGATTTGGCGATGTCAATCGGAGAAATAAGTGCTTAAAACTTTAAAGTAATTGATTTCGCTTATTCGAACTGTTCTTTTTGTCTTTGATTTTGATACTTAAAATTATGGGATTCAGTTGAAACATTTTTTGCATGTTTGAATTTCATCAACACTAATATGTTAAAATTTTGGTTACGTTTGGAACTAAGGAAGGATTAGAATAAAATATTTTATTAACAGACATGAAATGTATTGGGAACTTCGTATACATTCCCTAATATCTCGAAGACGGTTAGGAATATTGGCAAACGGAGGGTTACCATGCGAAAGCTTACTAAATGTTCTACAAAAAAGATTCTGAAACAATTTTTGATTAGGCTATGTGAATCGGAGAAATAAGTGCTTAAACTTTAAAGTAATTGATTTCGTTTATTCGAACGGTTCTTTTTATTTGTTTTTATTCCTTGTTATTTTTTAATTGCTTAAAGTTGGATAATGTATTTGACAATAAAACAGATTAATTAAAATAAGAAAAACAATTCATTGTTAAAAATATATCAGGCTGTACCGTATGAAATGTCAGTTTTGGATTTGTCAATTTCCTTCAAATGTCTTGAAACTGTCGAGGCTCCTACTCCGAGTTCTTTGGCATATTCCCTAGTGTTTTTAATTGCTTATAGTAGTCAAATGTATTTGTCAATAAAACAGGATACGTATAATTAGAATCAATATTTTGTTTGTTAGAATTCGAAGATGCCGTATGAATATCTAGATTACAGTACTGGTGTTGATTTCGTTCTTTACAATTATTCTTGGTATTCCCTATTTTCATCTGTTACCCATAGTTTCTTATTGTTAGTAGGTTTTTCTTATTTATTATAGAATATAAATCTATTTGGCTATAGAACAGGATACGTAAAATTAGTGACAATATTTCGGAGATTTCTGAGCGAAATACTTTTAAGGTTTTCTACCACCACGAACGGCTTTTTTCCTCTATTTTATCCACTAGATAGGCTTTATTTTGCATATTATTCTATATAAGTTTTATTCAGCAGGGGATTCTGATGAAATGTCGTGTTTTTGCTGTGGATTTTAAATACGATGTATCTAAGATTGGATAACATTAGTGAGTCTACATAGTTAAGAACCGACGACGGAGGATTACTTCTTGCTATGATTTAGTCTACATATGTATATTAAGTCCTAAATCCAAAAAATAAACTTCACAACGGTTAGATACTATGAGCGAATATGGCCCGTAGAAACAAGGGGGCCGCAGGAAATTTACCTGCTAAGAGTTAATCCTCAAGAGCTGTAAATATACCCCAGGTATCTGCCGACACAAATACAAAGCCTAGGCGGAGAGCACCCCAAAAACTCAGATCCAAACATAAGGTTACATACTAAATATTCATAAAGACTACTTAGTTGTAAACCGATTCATCAATTAGCAATCAATAGTTTTCAACAAAGGTTATATACTAAATATTGATAAAAAGTATTTAATTAGAAAAAAAACAATATTCCACAAGACTTGTTTTTGGTCCATTTGTGTCTACTCCATAGACTTAATTAGGTATATTATTCTATTGTAGTTGGGCAACTAAACTTTGTTTTATTTTGTAAAATAAAGTTTTTTTTCTTGACTTGTTATTCGTCAAGACTTTTATTTGTCCTTGTGTATTTACTAGATAGGTTTTATTCGGCATATTATTCGATATAGGCTTTATTAGGCAGGGTATTCTACTCAATCTAGTGTACTTCTTCTTGATCCTTCTGTACATGGGCGTATATAAAAACAATTTCCAATTTCGGGGGGGGGCTGAGACCATTTCCAGGGTATGGAATACTAAATATTTAGAGCTTGGAATAGTTTTAGGCAACTGAAACGCTATTACACGTAAAATAAAATATGTTTTATGAACTAAGTGATCTTATTTAATTTATTTTTAAGGGTTTTACGAGAAGTTTTTATCATCAATTCAAAATTTCGACTTTGACAATTTTCACGAGATATATAAAAAAAATAAGTTTATTTCTTTTCTAAGCTTATCAAATGGCACTAGGGACATGAACGGAACCGCGCTAAGATGCTGCAGTTCCTGCGAGTCGGACTTTTGAGTTCATATGCTTGTAAGTACTCGTTTTATAGGCTTCTTGGCCGAGAAAAACGAATGAAACCATTTTCAAGGCGATAGCTTTAACCGTTTATCGTTTTTGGTTTGGGTACTTAGAATCATGGAATTCAGTTGAAACATTTACTGCATGTTCTACTTTCATTAAAACTAATATGTTGAAATTTTGGTTGCGTTTGGAGTTAAGGAAGGGTTAGAATAAAATATTTTATTAACAGACATAAACAAGTTTTGGTAACTTTGTATACTTTCCTTAATATCTCGAAAAAGGTTAAGAATCTTGGGAATCGGAAGAATACCATTAGAAAGCTTACTAAATGTTCTACAAAAAAGGTTCTAATGGAAGTTTTGATTTGGCGATGTCAATCGGAGAAATAAGTGCTTAAAACTTTAAAGTAATTGATTTCGCTTATTCGAACTGTTCTTTTTGTCTTTGATTTTGATACTTAAAATTATGGGATTCAGTTGAAACATTTTTTGCATGTTTGAATTTCATCAACACTAATATGTTAAAATTTTGGTTACGTTTGGAACTAAGGAAGGATTAGAATAAAATATTTTATTAACAGACATGAAATGTATTGGGAACTTCGTATACATTCCCTAATATCTCGAAGACGGTTAGGAATATTGGCAAACGGAGGGTTACCATGCGAAAGCTTACTAAATGTTCTACAAAAAAGATTCTGAAACAATTTTTGATTAGGCTATGTGAATCGGAGAAATAAGTGCTTAAACTTTAAAGTAATTGATTTCGTTTATTCGAACGGTTCTTTTTATTTGTTTTTATTCCTTGTTATTTTTTAATTGCTTAAAGTTGGATAATGTATTTGACAATAAAACAGATTAATTAAAATAAGAAAAACAATTCATTGTTAAAAATATATCAGGCTGTACCGTATGAAATGTCAGTTTTGGATTTGTCAATTTCCTTCAAATGTCTTGAAACTGTCGAGGCTCCTACTCCGAGTTCTTTGGCATATTCCCTAGTGTTTTTAATTGCTTATAGTAGTCAAATGTATTTGTCAATAAAACAGGATACGTATAATTAGAATCAATATTTTGTTTGTTAGAATTCGAAGATGCCGTATGAATATCTAGATTACAGTACTGGTGTTGATTTCGTTCTTTACAATTATTCTTGGTATTCCCTATTTTCATCTGTTACCCATAGTTTCTTATTGTTAGTAGGTTTTTCTTATTTATTATAGAATATAAATCTATTTGGCTATAGAACAGGATACGTAAAATTAGTGACAATATTTCGGAGATTTCTGAGCGAAATACTTTTAAGGTTTTCTACCACCACGAACGGCTTTTTTCCTCTATTTTATCCACTAGATAGGCTTTATTTTGCATATTATTCTATATAAGTTTTATTCAGCAGGGGATTCTGATGAAATGTCGTGTTTTTGCTGTGGATTTTAAATACGATGTATCTAAGATTGGATAACATTAGTGAGTCTACATAGTTAAGAACCGACGACGGAGGATTACTTCTTGCTATGATTTAGTCTACATATGTATATTAAGTCCTAAATCCAAAAAATAAACTTCACAACGGTTAGATACTATGAGCGAATATGGCCCGTAGAAACAAGGGGGCCGCAGGAAATTTACCTGCTAAGAGTTAATCCTCAAGAGCTGTAAATATACCCCAGGTATCTGCCGACACAAATACAAAGCCTAGGCGGAGAGCACCCCAAAAACTCAGATCCAAACATAAGGTTACATACTAAATATTCATAAAGACTACTTAGTTGTAAACCGATTCATCAATTAGCAATCAATAGTTTTCAACAAAGGTTATATACTAAATATTGATAAAAAGTATTTAATTAGAAAAAAAACAATATTCCACAAGACTTGTTTTTGGTCCATTTGTGTCTACTCCATAGACTTAATTAGGTATATTATTCTATTGTAGTTGGGCAACTAAACTTTGTTTTATTTTGTAAAATAAAGTTTTTTTTCTTGACTTGTTATTCGTCAAGACTTTTATTTGTCCTTGTGTATTTACTAGATAGGTTTTATTCGGCATATTATTCGATATAGGCTTTATTAGGCAGGGTATTCTACTCAATCTAGTGTACTTCTTCTTGATCCTTCTGTACATGGGCGTATATAAAAACAATTTCCAATTTCGGGGGGGGGGCTGAGACCATTTCCAGGGTATGGAATACTAAATATTTAGAGCTTGGAATAGTTTTAGGCAACTGAAACGCTATTACACGTAAAATAAAATATGTTTTATGAACTAAGTGATCTTATTTAATTTATTTTTAAGGGTTTTACGAGAAGTTTTTATCATCAATTCAAAATTTCGACTTTGACAATTTTCACGAGATATATAAAAAAAATAAGTTTATTTCTTTTCTAAGCTTATCAAATGGCACTAGGGACATGAACGGAACCGCGCTAAGATGCTGCAGTTCCTGCGAGTCGGACTTTTGAGTTCATATGCTTGTAAGTACTCGTTTTATAGGCTTCTTGGCCGAGAAAAACGAATGAAACCATTTTCAAGGCGATAGCTTTAACCGTTTATCGTTTTTGGTTTGGGTACTTAGAATCATGGAATTCAGTTGAAACATTTTTTGCATGTTTGAATTTCATCAAAACTAACATGTTAAACTTTTGGTTACGTTTGGAGTTAAGGAAGGGTTAGAATAAAATATTTTATGAACAGACATGAAAAGTTTTGGGAACTTCGTATAATTTCATTTATATCTCGAACACGGTTGGGAAATCGTGATAAGTGGATAGAAATTATCTGAAAGCTTTATAAATTCTCTACAAAAAAGATTCTGAAACAATTTTTGATTAGGTGATGTCAATCGGAGAAATGAGTGCTTAAACTTTGAAGTAATTAATTTCGTTTATTCGAACAGTTCTTTTTGTCTGTTTCTATTCCTTGTTATTTTTTAATTGCTTATAGTTGGGTAATGTATTTGACAATAAAACAAATTAGGTAAAATAAGAAAAACAATTCATTGTTAGAAATATAGCTTGCCAAGAGAAAGAGATTCGATGACTTCTTTTGAATATTTTCAATTGCCTTCATGCTGTTGGTTTTTTTTTTTTTTATTTTATTTTTCAATTGATTTTATTTGTAGAATTATTACTATAGTAAAAGAACACAGGAATATAAGAAAAATTTTGATATTTTCCAATTCCTTGAAACGTTTGAAATGAAGTATCGGTAGAAGAGGATTCTAGGGTTCTGGCGGACCACGACCAGGTAAAGCCATAAAACCCTTTGAACAAAGGCCGAGGAAAATATTATCCACAATGGTTACTTAGCTGTCAACCTTGGTCTTCCTCTACCTCCCGGCATTTCCATTGGTATGTTGTATCTTATTTCTTTGTAAAATTAATTAATTTTACTATTAGCTACTATAGTTTTCATTGGTATGTAGTTTCTTATTTCTTTGTAAAATCAATTAATGTTACTATAAGCACCTTTACTTATATAAACTTCAGTAAAATAGCCTTTTTTTTTCTTCTTTTTCTGTTATGTTTCTATTGATTTTCATTCTACTCATTCTAAGAATTTAAGACGAAATTGTTCTTTTATAGTAAGGTAATTGTATTTATAGTTCTGTTACTAATCTCAATTATAAACTTTTTTTTTTTTTGTTTCTGCATTAATTTCTGTTTTTCTTGTCATTTTAGCTGACGAAGGCTAAAACAAAGCGACGAAGCTTTTTAACAAAAATCTTATTGAGGTTTCTCTAGCCGTATCCCCACCGTTCCATCTTTACTTATCATCCATCTTAATGGGAAAAATATTATCTGTTTCTATTCTAAGCTTTTCAAACGACAATAGGGATATGAACAGGAACCGCGCTAAGATGATGCAGTTCCTGCGAGTCGGACTTTTTGTATACTTAGAATAGAAACAGTTATTACTTTGTTTAGATCATTCTTAATGTAAACACACATTCCAAAGAAAAGCAAGATTGTCGGCAAGGCACAAGAAACTATTCTAAGCGGAAATTATTCTTTCCGCCGTCCTAAGTTTCGCTCTACGAAGACTCTACTACGAATATGTTTCTAATTGACCTAACTTGCTTTACTAACATATCCCATTTTAGTGTTAAATGCAATTAAAAACACTAAACTACTCATTTTACTGTTAAATGCAATTAAACAAAATACAACAAGAAAATGAGAAAGAAGTGTTATATTTTAATGTACTACGCCACATATAACCACAAAATATAATTATATTTCTACTATAGCATTTGGCTGCATGACTTCCTACAGGTAAAATATCTGTCAGCTCTCCTAGCATGCATCTTGATTTATGAAGTGCAATAAAAGCCTACCTGAAGCCTGCCTAGTAGCTCCCCCCGGGCAGGTGTCTGACCCTACACAGAATGTATGCATTCTCTTTCAGCAGGAACTGCGTCATCTTAAGACGTCTCCGTTCTCATCCATGGATAGCTTAAAATAGAACTAAACATTTTTTTTTATTTCATGAAAATTGTTAACACCCACTGGTTAGAAGCGGAAATTCCTCAATCTTTCTCATGCTGGTAACTACCCAGCCTTCGAAATTTTATCTTTTAACTTCCCTTTATTAATATCACTGATTTTTAAACTGATACAACTAACTTTTATGTTCCAAATATTACATTATTATAGTGGAGATCGGTAAGTTATTAGCACCGCCTCATGGATTAATTTTGTTTCTTTGATGATGATCTTGGCAATGATCATGGAGTGTTTTTCCTATAATCCTATCCAATAACAACAGCCCCCCATGGATTCGTCGTACTGACTACCTGTTCGTTCATTAACACGAGAGACTTCAGGTGTTAAAACCTGTGAAAAACAATCCCCTTAATACATAACCACTTGGTAACGGCCGCAGCTTTCAAAACTGACATCAAAAACCGCGCTAAAACGTATTAGTAAAATTTTTGATTTAATTTATTGTAACTCCACGAGTATATCCTATTGAGTGGCCTCTAGATCATAGGAAAACAGCTACGCCCTTTATGGGCGTATATAAGGGGGGCTGCAGCCCCCCCCCCCCCGAAATATTTATTTAATCGGTAAAAATTCTCATAAAAACCACAAAAATAAATGAAATAAGATCACTTTATTCAGGAAAAATATTTTTTTGTTGGTGTAATAGCGTTTTAGTTGGCTAACTATTCCAAGTTCTATATTATTAGTATTCCATACCCCCAAATGCTCCCAGTCCCCTCGAAATTTTACCAGCCTCACCCCCTCCCACGAAATTATTTCCTATCTATGCCAATTATGTCCTCCTTGATATGTATATAATTTCGGCCTGTAATTAATAAAATCTTTTGGCATTTAAAGGAACAATGACATAAATACAATTTTAAAACTTGTAATTGTTGACACATACCTGCATACTTGAAATCATAAGTGAGGTTAAATCCATCCACAGAGAGATAAAAGTTCTTCAAATCCTGGGGGAGCATGCAAGATTGCCTCTGTTCCCATGAGAGTATGGCGCCTTTTTCGCATCCTTCCTCTTTCTTGATCACAATATTCTCCATTCCTGGTATTAATTCTAAGCCCATATGATCATTAATTGTAATAATTTTTTGAAATAAAATTAATCTACAACATATTGGTACTAGGCCAGTCATCTAAGACATTAAAAAGTCCGACTCGCAGGAACTGCGTCATTTAAGCGTGTTTCGGTTCATATCCCTAACGCAAAGGTAAAAGAAATAGAAGCATTTATTGATACGCACCTTTAACAGGTAACAGATTTCGAAATTTCATGCACTTATATGTCCGATAGACATTGCCTTATCAAAAATTACCTTTAAACATATAATTACATGATTTTTATATAGTCTTATGAAAGACTTACTTTTCATAATTGTTTTTTAGTTTTTTTTCATTTACAATCCTTTATCCTAATGAGGTTTTCGGCCTGAATCTCACGAGTAAAATGTTTTCTAGAATGTACGGTTTAGGAGTTATAAGCAAAAACAATATTTTAAAAAAATCCGAAAATTTCATGGTTTTTCGACTGCTACGCAGTTTCAAAGCTGAAAACGTGGGTACACACTACTCAGGAAATATGAAGAAAATAGAAGTCTAGCAAAATTCTTATTGAGATAAAATTATACCAAGATTGAGGAGAACCGCAAGATCGCGAACCAGTCCCAAAACTCATTTTTGGGTTATTATCATCCTCATATTTATTATATTCTATATTCTTTTTAAAATATGTACAATATTTTTTTTTTTGTTGGTCACCCATTCAGGTACTGACCACGCCCGACGTTGCTTAACTTCGGTGATTATGTACAATATTCAATTTGATTTTCTTGTACATTGCTAGATTACGAAATGAAATTGTGTGACCTTTAGATAATAGTTGCCCTTCGCCATAACTATCCGAAATAACCACAACTGCAAGGAAATATCTATTTCGCGTGATTGTTTTTGAAATAATATATCTGAAGGAGTGTGATGGTCGGGGTTTTGGTAACACACTATATTTGCGGAATTTATTTTAATTAAGGACATTGATCCGATGTTTTCTTTTAAACCCACTGGTCACTAATACAAGTACCTTGGATAATTTAATGGTAAATTTCCGTGTGGATTGCCTTGACAATGTAGGTATCACAAAGACCCTTTATTCAGAATTTTGAATGAGAGACCGCATTGAACAAGATACTCGTATTTACAATTTTGTGTGGTATATTTTGTAAGCAAACCTAGATTAAACTATTCCATTGAACAAATGTTTAAATAATCATATCATATCATACCAAGTGTTCTGACCAATTTCAAGGTCAAATCGTCGTAGAACTGATCATCGGAGAATGATTCCCACGTAGAAACCATTGTGATAGGTAGGTAGGACACCAACCAATGAAACTCTGTTGTCAAGGTGACAGATAAACGCTCCTTACAAATCAGAGAAGTGACGTTCATAATCGAGAATTGAGTAATCTAAAATTTTCTAAACACAATTAAAATAAATAAATACATTTGTTCCATAGTTACTCATTTAGCAGGAATTACAATGTAAATATTTTTTAATTTGTTTAGGGTAAATCAACTGCCAAGATCATTTAGTCTGGGATGTCTAGGAAAAGGACCACCTTTTGTAAATATACAAAGTGAAGTAGAAAATGTCTTTGCGCCCATCCCTAAAAGCATGGGCGTATATAGGAAATGATTTCGGGAGGGGCTAAGAAAATTTCGGGGGGGGGGGGGTCTGAGACCATTTCCGGGGTTTAGAATAATAACAACTTAGAACTTGGAATAGTTTTAGGCAACTAAAACGCTATTACACCTAAAATAAACTGTTTTTTATGAACTAAGTGATGTTATTTAATTTATTTTTAAGGGTTTTATGATACATTTTTACCATCAAATGAAAATTTCGGGGGGGGGGCTGCAGACCCCCCTTATATACGCCCATGCCTAAAAGAGGTCAACAGATCCTACTGGGATTCGGACCCCCCCCCCCCCCCGGAAGAGCCTTGCCATTAGATTGTCTATAAAATAAAAAACACCGATTAAATTGCTAAACAAGTTATCTTGGGTATAATGTTTTTGGTTGCTGAAGTATGAGTGACCCTTAAAAATCATTAATTAAAGTTTGTTGATACACTTTCTTTCCTTTTTTTTTTTTTTTTTTACATTTAATTTTATTTCCATTTGTATAAAAACGTCAAGAGAAATGTCCAACATAAAATGATTAAACATTTTTTTTGTTTCTTCAAATCCACAGACGATTTTCTGTCTGTGATCCCTTAATTAAACATTGAAGGGCTATTTATGAAGAAATATTTGCCGCATGATCCTCAACACTTTAATAAATGCAAATTGTATTTATGCATTGGAAAAAACTTCAGTTTTAATGGATAATTTGAGATCATATGATATCTTATCTTCGTATTATCCAGCTGTCAGGTCAAGAAACAATTTGAGCAACTGAGCAGACCAGGTTATTAATTGTTTTAGCATAAATATGCTTTAGACTAGACTTGAAAAAACCGTTACAAAAAAGTGTCCGCTGGCGTTCGCGCACGCGCAGTGCCCATTTACGAAAAAGAGGACTGTATGAGTCACAAAGAAGTGTCCGATGGCGTTCGAGCAGTGTCGTGGCCAAGTAAACGAAAAAGACTATATGTGTAAAAAAAAAGTGATGCTGGTGTTAGCGCATGCGCAGTGGACATTTACGGAAAATATGACTACATATATGCTATAGAGTACAATACATAGGTTTATCGGGTGGACCTAGCATTACAAAAAAGTGTCACAAGAAGGTGTTCGCTGGCGTTTGCGCATGCACGGTGGCCATGTACGAAAAAGAAGACTATATTTTATACAGCACCTTACATAGGTTTGTTTCTCATAATATTCTTAGCTCTTTCCAATAATATTTTAAAAATATTATATTATGTTTGGTAGATATATAACTGGTATCATTGGATTTATTTTTAAACAAAACAACTGAATTTTTATTCTCTTTAATCCATAAAGTTCTGTCTTGGTCTTTAGAAATATTCTACAAGGAGGCAGAAGGAGTACAATTGTAATACTTACTAAGATGATATGCTTATTACAAGGAAATGTATACCAGGTATGTTACTCTTCTCTATAATTATATTATGTTGCTTCAGATCCATTGGAGAGGAATTAGATAGAAATTAGGAATATGTATATGATATATTTTACCTTAGTAACCTAAGGGGTATATATGGGAAATAATTTCAGGGGAAGGGGGCTGGGAGAATTTGGGGGGTATGGAATAATAACAATCTAGAACTTGGAATAGTTAACCTACTAAAACGCTATTACACGCCCAAAAAATATTTTTTTCTGAACTAAGTGATCTTATTTAATTTATTTTTAAGGTTTTTATGCCACATTTTTACCGATTAAATCAAAATTTCGGGGGGGGGGGCACAACCCACTCTTATATATGCCCATGGGTAACCTTCTTGCTATCATTGATCTTCCTCCATCCCCCAGGCATTCCTTGCTGAAGAGTACCCTGAAACATCCTAAATTTTTGTTTTTACGAAAATCTCATTGTGGTTCTTAGCAAACTCTATAAGCAAATATTTCAATATCAGTTTGCTCAACTAGTGCAATAGAATCAGATTAAGAAAAAAAACTATTTAAAGCAATTCAAAAAGCCCTGCTCCTACATTAAGAAAATAAAAATAAATAAAACTAAAGTACTCTGAAATTTAATATAAATGGGCAACATTGATTTTCTCAAGAAAACTATTTTAAATTTGTGAATGCATAAATATTATTATTATATACATCCACTTGGGCTCTAATTTGTTTCCTCTGAATGCCTAATTGCAGAAACCCAATAAATATAAACACAAGAAACAAACATCCGTGTGTTTGCAGTCATCCATACATGCTGACATTGAATAATGGGGAAATCTATTATTTATTTATCATAATTGTATACATGCCTTTAAACAAACATTTTAAACTTCTGATTATAAACAGAATTTTACAACCCCAAGTACAAATTACTAGGTAAAAACAAAATAATGGCTTATTCTTCAAAACCTACATTATTGAGGTATATACAAAATTTATAGACACACCATTAGGAAGCCTACTGATAAAAATTGCAAATATTGACCCAAAAATGAACTGTTGAAGACAGCATATTGATGAGGACACCTGAAAATATTGAAATCTGTGCTTAAATGGAGTAATATCTCTCAGTCAGCTTCCTGTTATGGTGCCTGAGATCTCTTGCTTCGCTTTGAAGAGAAGAGGCCTCATGCAGATCACGTGGGTTGTTGTCGTACCAGTACCTAAAATTGTGCTTGTTAACCCTCTCAGAGATGTGGAAATGGGACAACAATTTGACGTTTCAGGGTTTAAATTGAGCATTTCTTGACAAAGATTGAGCCATTTTTTTTTTTTTTTTTGCACAAATGTGAAGTCAGCAAAGCCACGATGCTCCCCGGTCCAAACCGTTATACCTACTGAAAACGGTAGATCGTAATGGTCACAATGAGACCCCACCCACTCTACTCCCCCCCACCATCCACACAACGGATTTTCAAAACCCGGGCACATCTTTTGTGTATATGTATATATATATATATATATATATATATATATATGTATGTTTGTGTGTGTAAGTACATAAACATATATAATAGTGAGAGTGGCTCAGTGGCAGAACACTTGATTGTTATTCTGGAGGACCTAAGTTCGAAGCTTGTGTACAGACTGAAAGATTTTATCTTCTAGTGTCAACATTTGAGGGATGGAATCAGGTTCCGAAACCGTCCCTAGGCCCACTCAGCCTTTAGTGAATACCCAAAAAGAGAAAAATCAAGCGGTAAGAAAATACTACTTATCAATCCATTTCCCGAGTCAGGAACAAGCCTGGCCAAGAATCAGATACCTCAACAGTATCTGCTCCTCTGGGCCCTCATAACCTTTTATGAGACGTGTAGTTACTTGAGATCTCTCCTCGTTCCACTGATCACAGAAGTCTTTAAATATAACGAGGCATCTCAATTTAGTTGAAAGGAAAATATAAAATAACAAAAGGAAAGAATAAGTTGTGAATCTTTATTTTCTTTGATTAAAAAATTCTCAAAATGTACAAAGTAAATTTTATGTATAAATAAATAAATTATAAGTTTACAATTCAACATGTTCACTAGCATCTTCTTTCGTAACTGAAAATGGTTCCACTTCTTCACCACCACAATCAGATATAATGACATCTGAGGCAGGTTTATCTCTATTATCTGTTTTTATGTTCTCAATTTTCCTCACAACATCCTAAAATGTATAAATAATGTTAAGCACAATATCGTATAAAGTGAATTAGATGATAAATATTAAAACAAAGAAAATGGAGGGAATATATCACGAGACTTTTCATTAGATTGAGACACCAAAATATGTGTTGAAAAATTCTAATACTTGAAATAGAATAACAATGTACTCATCAGAAAAAATAAATTTAAAAAAAATAAAAAGTCCAGAATGATCTGGAATCCAAGTTTAACCCTTTCTCTACCATTGACTTGTACAGCAGTTGAGAGCGGTCGGGACCATTGTAATGTTGGGTTGTGTACAAGTCGAAGCAAGACGAGACCCACATACCGTTGACTTGTGCAGCAGTCGAGCGCTTTTCGTATTTCTTGCATTCTTTCTCTTCTCATTTTTTGACTTTCGAGCTATCTAGTGTGACGCTAGTGTACTTCTAGTATTACTGCATGTCTTAGAGGGTATTTGAATGAATGTTTTGGTTGTGTGAGCTATTCAGGCGAATTATAACTCCTTGCCTTCTTAGCCCATTCACCCTGTCAACCCTCGTCAAATTATCATTAGTTTTTATACCTGTGTACATTGCCAACAGTTTATTTTAGCAAAATTAGTACAATTTTAGCTCCTGAAGTGTTAGCATCTAATATTCTTGTTTTGTAAAATTTAGAAAAACAATTTTTTTTTTTTTTTTTTTTTTTTTTTTAGTGAGTGTCCTCCGTTTTAGGTATTTATTATTTTTTTTACAATTCATTCTAGACATAAATGGGAAGAAGTACAGTGTCCAAGAAGCCCTTATGGCTATTTTGGACAGTGATTATGAATATTCTCGAGATTCTATATCAGACTCTTTAGACTGGCCAGCGGATCCATTTCAACCCTCAACTTCCACAGGCCCTTCAACTACTGCTGCTGGTGAGTCAACATCTGCGGGCCATCCAAATGTTAACATTATTGAATATTCGACAGATGAAGAAGAATGATATTGAAGAAGCTGATCGCTTAAATGTGGACCCAAGAAAAAGAGAATTTCGGTGGACTGAGAGAAATTTGAGGCTGAAAAACATAAATTTGAATGTTCTAATTCAAGGATGAAACTTTATGTTCAGGTAAATAGTGCATTTGGTTTTTTGGAACTTTTTTATAGTTTGAACATTATTAACGTTTTTTGCTACTTCTTATATAATGACCGGAATTAAAAAATTATCCCTCCACGAATATTGGACTAAAAATCCCATTTTAGACTCCAATTTTTTCTAAATTATTGTCCCGGAATAAATATCAAGAATATTTTGAGGTTCCTTCATTTCTTGAATAATGAAGATGATCAAATGACGGATATATTAAGAAAAATAAGGCCGATTGTTGATAATTTCCGAAGCGCTTTCAAGGCAGGACTATATAGACTATATACACATGAAAATTTATGTATTGATGAATCTTTGATGTTATTCAAAGGACAGCTGCAAATAAAACAATACCTCCCGTCTAAGATGAACCGCTTTGGAATCGAATTATATTTGTTATTTGTGACATCCTTACAAATTACATTTTAGATTTCATTATTTATTGTAGATCAGAGACTGACATCAATCGAGTCGGACTTGGTATTTCAGAAGATACTGTTGCTACCCTTATTGAGCCATATTTATGGAAAGGGCACACTTTATTCTGTGATAATTGGTACACCAGTCAGGCACTTTTTGCATGGCTCTATGATCGAGCTACAAATACAGGTAGCACAATCCCTTATAATCGCGAACAAATGCCAAAAATTGCAGAAAATTTGAAAAAGGTGAATTTTGTTTCCGGATTGATGCTTGCTTTGAAGTGCGATGATAAGAAAGACGTGTGGATGCTTTCATTGTTCTACAAGGCAGAATTAGCAGAGACGCACAAAATTGATTTTGCTGCGGGAAATTAAAAAATGAAGCCAACGGCAGTCATTGATTATAACAAATCAATGGGAGTCGGTGGATAGGAGTTATATGTTGATCAAGACAATAGAAACCATTCAGAAATCAACCAAATGGTACCAAAAAGTATTTTTCCATATTCTAGTCATGGCAGTTTTTAATTCTTACCGGCTGTATTATACATAAACAAAAAAAAAATAAGCTATGCGGAATTTCAGATGAATTTAATACAAGAAATTCTTCAAAAATTTAATATAGAAAGAAGAAAGCCAATTGGAGGGAAAAGGACCGAGCTTCCAGCACGTCTAACAGCTGGAAATCATTTGCCCAAAGAGTGGGAAAATATAAAACATGTGTTGTTTGCTAGAAAAACAAACAAAGAAAACAAACCAAATTATATTATAGAGAATGCAACATGACATTATGTCCCTATCCATGTTTTAAAATATACCACACACTTAGAGATTATTAAGAGATTTAATTTCAATTAATATATTACATATTTAATTGATATGTTTAATATATTAAATATTTAATTAAATAATTATTTAACTTAACAGTAAATATTTATAATAATCCTTTTATTTTTGTAAATAAGTTATATATACATAAAAGATAAGTTTTTAACGCCGCCGGTATCGTGTCCAAAGTCACGGATCAAAAAGGAGGATGGGAAACTTACTGGCCGTAGTTATTGAGTTTATATTTCCCTTGTTCATTATTTATACAATAAAGAGCAAATGTAAACAGAAAAACCCTCTTCTTTTTCTTTTTTTTACTCATATATAATATAACTTTTTTATAACTTATTTTTAAACAGAGTTATTCAACTTAAAAATAATTCAAACTCAAAACTAATTCAACATAAATAAAAATTAATAATCATTGTAAGCAAAACAAAAATCAAAATTAAAACAGACTAGTTTTAATTCGGTGAGATCGCTAAAAGTCGAGGCGCTAAGAGCGAGATTGGCCAAAGTATATATATATATATATATATATATATATATATATATATATATGTATATATATATATATATGTGTACATATAAATATATTAATTTATATTGTCATTCCTAAATTAGAAGACAGGCTCAGTGCACCAAACTAACTAAACAATATTACTTACCATTCCTTTAATAACTTTGCCAAACACAACATGCCTTCCATCGAGCCATGGAGTTGCCTTTGTTGTTATAAAAAATTGAGATCCATTTGTATCTTTTCCAGCATTAGCCATAGACAGCCAGCCAGCTCCATAATGTTTCAGTTTAAAATTTTCATCAGCAAATCGTTCACCATAAATACTTCTTCCTAAAAATAAATTGTTCATGCAAAGCATAAATATTTTAACACTGAACAATAAGATCATATCATATAACTATCATATAGTGTTCAACTGATTTTTTTTTTATTTATGACTTTCGATTATTAAGTGATCATTAAAACCTGAGATTTACAAATACATTCATTTTTTAAATTACTCAGAGATAATTTATTGGGGTCCTAGCTAGAAAGTATTGAAATCGCAGAGATTCTTTATTGTTAACAATGAAAAACACCATTGGCATATTAATCAGTGTTGACATCAGGTAATTCAGTAGGAGGAATATCCTATAAATGAAGTCATTTACTAAAAAGGAAAATAGGAAGTTAACAATAATACTAAACCCACAAATAACCTGTACAATATGCTATAGAAATCAACAAGAAGATATCTACCATTTACTAGTTGCCTGTCCCTCTACAACTACTATAGACCGGGTTATCTTCCAGAGTTACTAAACACCACTCGCGAGAACCTTTATTTGTTTATAAAAAATTTGAATCTATCCCAGGCTCAAAATTTGTACAACTTTTTAACGATTTCCTTAAACTTAAGATCTTTTGTAAGAGAAATGTAAAATAATGGGAATAAAAGGAACAGGGCCATAAAAGTAATTAACTTAAGCGTTAGTAACTTGTAAATAGTGTTATTTTATGATATTTATATTTATATAGTTATATTTGTATGCATATATATGCTTAGTCATGTAATTTGGTGCATTGTATTTACTACATAGATATGTACAGTGTATGCGCTGTATATATGTGTGTGAGTGTTTGCATGCATAAGTGTGTGTGTGTTTATATATATATATATATATATATATATATATATATATATATATATATATATGCATACATATAAGTCAGTTGCATTGTTTAGTTTTATTTTGCTTGCATTTTGTTACTACTTTTGTATTTTTTTTTTTTTTTTTTTTACTCAGCATGTATTTTATTGTATTCTTTAGTTTATTAAACCATTTAGACCTATTCAAGGCTTACGTTATCCAGGATGTACCTAAATTGTTAGACTGTTGTTTGTTATATTACATTGTTTTTGTATTATTAATTTTTAAAAAGTCTATTTATTGATACATGTAGTTTGTTCTTATACTTATTGTTGGAACTTTTGAAATGTAAGCAAGTTTTTTTTTGTAATAATAAAATAAAAAAAAAAAAAAAAAATGTGCACACACTCCTTTGAAGAAGGCATTGCCCTAAAACACAGAAAACCAATAAATAAATCCTACATATGATGTAATGTACTAAAAACTGCTTGGGGTTTCTCCAACCAAGGAAATTAAAAATCCTTGTTCTCCAAATCCCACAAACCTCTGGACTGCATTCTCTCGGTATACACATTGTTATTTTCTGTAGAGCTTTTGTCTATTTTTCACTTGATATTTACTAGCCTATTTTATTACATCCTCAAAACTCATTTTTCAACACATTGAGATTATGAACAGGTGAAATTACCTCAAAATGTTATAAAGATTTAAAACTTTGACATATAGTTGAACAGTAACATTTTTAAATATATATATTTTTTCTTTTTAGCGCGGTTCCTCCCTCCCCCATAGGGAGGAACCCCGCTTATAGGGTTGATACAATGAAACAATCCGGAAGTGCCGACTAGAAAATTTCGCGTTTCAGAACCCCTAGAGACCGAAAATAACGGTGGTTCAAATTTGTATATATATATATATATATATATATATATATATATATATATATATATATATATGTATTTATTTATATATATATATTTGTCTGTTCGCTCTCTAAATAGAAGACGAATGGTCCGATTTTGATGAAATTTGGTACAAAAATCCTTCGTCCAATTTGAAAGGTCAAGTTCGTTAACCAGCAAAATCCGCCTACTGGAAGATGGCGTTTGGGGCGAAATTCGCGCAAAAAAAATCGTAACGCTTACGTTTTTGAGTTCATAAGCTTCTAAGTACTCGTTTTATATGATTCCTGGGCTAGGAAAACGAATGAAACCATTTTCAAGGCGATAGCTTTAACCGTTTTCGAGAAAATTGGAAAAATATTTTTTGAATACCGTTTTTGGTTTGGATACTTAGAATCATGGGATTCAGTTGAAACATTTTCTGCATATTCTACTTTCATCAAAACTAATATGTTGAAATTTTGGTTACGTTTGGAGTTAAGGAAGGGTTAGAATAAAATATTTTATTAACAGACATAAAAAGTTTTAGTAACTTTGTTTACTTTCATTAATATCTCGAAAAAGGTTGAGAATCTTGGTAAACGGAAGAATACCATTAGAAAGCTTATTAAATGCTCTAAAAAAAAGGTTCTAATGAAAGTTTTGATTAGGCGATGTCAATCGGAGAAATAAGAGCTTAAAACTTTAAAGTAATTGATTTCGCTTATTCGAACTGTTCTTTTTGTCTGTTTTTTATTCCTTGTTATTTTTTAATTGCTTATTGTTGGATAATGTATTTGAAAATAAAACAGGTTAAAAAAAATAAGAAAAACAATTTAATGTTAGAGATATGGATTTCCAAGATATATAGCTTTTCAACTGCCTAGCGTCCTTCCTAGGGAGGGTTCTTTGTCTTTGATTTTGGTACTTAGAATTATGGGATACAGTTGAAACATTTTCTGCATGTTCGAATTTCATCCACACTAATATGTTGAAATTTTTGTTACGTTTAAAGTAAAGGAAGGGTTAGAATAAAATATTTTATTAACAGACAAAAATAGTTTTTGTAACTTTGTATAATTTCGTTCGTACCTCGAAAACCGTTGACAATCTTGTGAAGCGGAAGATTACCATTCGGAAGCTTACTAAATGCTCTACAAAAAAGGTTCTGAAGAAAGTTTTAATTAGGTGATGTCAATCGGAGAAATAAGTGCTTAAAGCTTTAAATTAATTGATTTCGTTTATTCCAATGGTTCTTTTTGTCTGTTTTATTTCTTGTTATTTTTTAATTGCTTATAGTTGGATAATGTATTTGACAATAAAACTGGTTAAGTAAAATGACAAAAACAATTTATTGTTAGAAATATAGATTTCCAAGATTCCAAGACCTTGTCACTAGCGGGTCTGTTTCTAGTGTAGCGGACCCTTCCAGGTAAGATTGTAAATCATGACCTTTCAAGACTTTACTACACACAGGAATGGCGTTAGTGACCTTAAGGGTTGACACGCCATCATAATAATTAATTTAAAAAAAAAGACTGGTGGAACCAAAATAATAACTGCTTTTATTTTAATCTTTCCAAATTAGACTAGGGATATGAACGGAACCGCGCTAAGATGATGCAGTCCTGCGAGACGGACTTTTTTAACAGTGCACTAAATTGACAATTCCACAATTGTAAAGAGAGTATGGATATTAATAATATTGATAAGGATGGAATTTTTTGAAAGCTTGAGTATAAAAGGGTACTTATAACTTGTTTATCTTTTTAATTTCTGATTAGTTGAATTAGACATATGCATACACATTTATTTACAGTAGAACCCCGGTTAACCGAACTCGGGTTAACCAAAACGGTATTTACATATGTGCATATGTTGATTGATAACGCTCCCTCGCATCCCAGTGAATTAAAAAAAGGCGATATTGAAGTTCGCTTTCTTCCTCCAAATGTCACTAGCCTTATTCAGCCTCTTGATCAAGGTGTGATCGAAACATTTAAACGCCACTATCGAGTACTGTTGTTGAGAACTATCATACAAGATTGCGAAACAAATAATAAACTGATTAATGACGCACTGAAGGCAGTTAACATGAAACACGTAATTTATTGGTGTGCGGAGGCTTGGAATAACATTAAAGATGAAACTCTTCAAAGGTGCTGGAGGAAGATTTATGATGGACTGGCCGAGGAAGAAATTGAAAGTTTTGAAAATTTGTCAGAGATGGTTCTTAGGATTCCTGGATGTGAAGACATGACTTCAAGTGAAGTGGACGAATGGGTCGTCGCCGATGATTCTGTTGAACTTTCCGACCAAGATATTATAGAGGCAGTGTTGCAGCCAGCTGACAACACAACAGTAAACCAAGCAGACGACGCGGATGACGGAAACGGCAGAGTGACAGCTGAAGATGGATTTAATGCACTAGAGGTAAGTCAAACATTACTGTATCTGGCCCAGACACAAAAATTTTAATAGAGATTATGTACATACATACATAGTTTTTAAACAAGTTAAATTACACTATGTACAATACTTTTATTATTTTAGGTTGCCCTAAAATTTGTGGAACAATGCAGCGAGTCGACGCCTACTGACGTCCTTCTAATTAAAAGATGGCGGGACATCGCCGCTCGAAAACGATGTGAAGGACTTACTAAAAAGCAAACAAAAATAACTGATTTCTGTACTCGTATTTAATGTATGTATGTACATATACAAGTATGTAACTTAAGTTGTTTAGTTAATACTATTTTTTAACCCACTACATATAACATTTTTTAGCAGGAATAAAACACTGAGTTATGTAGACTTTGTTTGTGATTGAATTTTTCCTACGCACCATGTTCATAGGCTATTTTTAGCATACGATGGTTTAACCGAAAAATTGGTTATCCGAAACGGCTCTCCCACCTTTATTTCGGTTAACCGGGGTTCTACTGTATATAGCCATAAAATTACTTCCCACTTTGGTTGATATATTTGTTCAATATATTATTATTACATATTTGACCTACTAGTAAACAAGACAAGGCTAGCAGTGCTTGCAAACAAACTTATACTCTTTACAGTACTTTATACTCTTTAGATTGTACTTTGGCTTAATTATTTTTAAGGTACATCTATCTCTAGACCAATAGTATCAGCTTATCTATAGGTTGTCACACATTCTAAACATCCCTGGTGAATCAAGGAATAATTTGGTGAGCCCATAGGGGAAAGAACTCTGCTGCAAGCAGGACTCAGACCCGTATCTCCTTAACTAGGCATCAGACACACTATCCACCTTACAACTAATTTAATTGTCTTTACATAATTAAATCAAAATGAATGTGTAATAAATACCTCCAGTCCCATCGCCATTTGTGAAATCACCTCCTTGTATCATAAAGTCCTTTATCACTCTATGAAACTTGCTACCTTTGTATCCTTCCCCTTCAGGCTTCTTAGCCAGTTCCATGAAATTTTTCACAGTTTTCGGAACAGTTTTTCCAAACAACCCAATTTCAATTCTCCCAACATCCTCAGTTCCTATTTTGATATCAAACCAAACCTAATAAAAACAGAAAATATCACTATAAAATCATTTCTTCGGAAGCAACCAATATTCAATTTGGTTTAGACATTAAATAAATTATTTTTAAGAGAATAGTTTTCACAAATATCATAAACAATTTCTTCCCTAAATCTTTGTTGAGTTACATTTAATTTAACATTCACCATTTGTTAGTAATTTATGCAGTAAAATAAATAAATATTTATTGACATGTTAGGGATTATCCACAAGGATTTTCCGAGGTATAAATTCTATATAAGTGAAAACCCGAAAAATGGGGCCTTCTAAACCCCCCCCCCCCCCCCCCCCGGCACAAAGGCTAGGGGCGAGGACTTTTGATATGTTCACCTCCTATCCAGCCCAAACAAAGTTACGAAGTCAAAAATTGTGTTCCAAAAATTTCCACCTATAGCTGTTTTTAAGCATTCGTTGACTGGACTGATAAAGGATTACAAACATATCTTATTAGCAGTAGAAGTCTTGAAGAGTGGTCTCTAAACAAGTGTTGCGGTTCAAGGGAAGGTGGAGAGCTAGAGAGAGAATTCACCCAGGCCCCCGGCCTGCCTTTTCCAGGTAAGGGAGTGGCAAGAGCGCATGCGCGACACCCCACTACCTACAACAGAGTGGAAGGGATGACGGGCAGGTATATAAGCCCGCCCTCAGCAGCTAGAGGCAGAGGTCTCCAAGCAGCTGTGCAAGTTGTTCTCTCTCTTTCTCTTTCCAATAAATCTACTTGCTCTCTACACCTGTTTCTTATTTACCCTAACTTTCTCCAGGCTCACCGCTGTGTTAAGCGGCCTCCTTCTCCTAGCTCCCCTCGCTGTGCTAAGTGAGGTTCTCCCCCGCTGTGTTAAGCGGTGTCCTTCTCCTTGCTCCTCTCGCTGTGCTAAGTGAGCTTCTCCCCCGCTGTATTAAACGGCCTCCTTCTCCTAGCTCCCCTCGCTGTGCTAAGTGAGCTTCTCCCCCGCTGTGTTAAGCAGTGTCCTTCTCCTTGCACCCCTCGCTGTGCTAAGTGAGCTTCTCCCCCGCTGTGTTAAGCGGTCTCCTTCTTTTCCTAGCTCCCCTCGCTGTGCTAAGTGAGGTTCTCCCCCGCTGTGCTAAGCGGTTATCCTACACCTACCTTCCTCACTGTGCTAAGTGAGATTTCCTTCACCGCTCTGTTAAGCAGCCGTCTTCCTCTCACCTTTCTTGCCTCTCTCTTTCCTACAGTAACCCTATTCACACTCGCTGTGATAAGAGAGGTGAATCCTAATACAAGAACACACACTCTATCGCAACCTTCTGATAATACGCACACACATACAGCAAAAACGCGATACAAGTTGAAGCATGTAGAGTGGGAGGCAGAAGGGTGCAGAGTAGGGTACCTGGGATGAACATAAGACCGCTTTAGCGGTGACATTTTCCGTTTCTCAGTAAAAGAGGAGCTCCAGATGCCCCACTCTATTTTTTGCGTTTTCCTAGTATCTAGCGAGAATGTTTAGAACTATTCCGGCTAAGCTAGCACAAGTATGAAAATTCTCAAACTAGAAGCCGCTAAAGCAGTGATTGTTCACTAAAGACTTAAGGAAGTTCAAATTTCCATTGCTGCATCTATTTCCTAAGCCATGAGTAAATAAATATAATGAAATAGAACAATTCATTCGTTATGAATAATTGTTTTTATATTACACTAAAGGCCTATTTAATTTGTTTGGATTTTCATATAAAGTATTTTATTAATTTTATCCCATAACATTTAAGGCTATGGGCCATTCCATGTCAATTCAACCAATGAAAGTATTGTTTACAGCCTGACCCTCTTAGATTTTTTTGAGTAAATTCAGCAATACTCATCCCTGATCAAAATTTGAATTTTTTTCAGACAGAACTAAAATTAAAGGGGAGATTTGAAAAAAAAAAAAAAAAAAAAAAAAAAAAAAAAAAAAAAAAAAAAAAAAAAAAAAACCGGAACCCAGAAATTGCACCCTTTCATTCCTTTAACTGAGAAAAAAATTATGACTCAACTTTACTCAAACTTCAATAAAAGTGAAATTGAACTGGTAACTGATTTAGACACAGATACAGTAGCCTTTAATGACAAAATATGTGGTAGTTTTATTGCCTGTGAGTATGACGAGTGGTGGCTGACATGTGTACTCAACAAAAATGAGGAGATGGATGAAATAAAATTTAATATCCAACGTGTCTCAATTATTACAAATTTCATTTTTCAAAAAATATTTTGAAAATTTGTACAAAACAATTTTTGAAAAACTGTACTTTTAAAATTCTGAATATATTTCAATCTTCAGTTCATTGACTACATATGCTGTTAGTTTCATTATGGGAACATTTTACAACATAATTTTAAACCAGCATCATTTGTAGTCTAAAATTATGTAAAACATTTTTTGAAAAATTAAATTTGTAATAATTGAGACATGTTGGATATTAAATTTTATTTCATCCATCTCATTTTTGTTGAGGCAATAAAACTACCACATATTTTTTCATTAAAGGCTACTGTATCTGTGTCTAAATCAGTTACCAGTTCAACTTCACTTTTATTGAAGTTCGAGTAAAGTTGAGTCTTAATTTTTTTCTTAGTTAAAGGTATGAAAGGGTGCAATTTCTGGGTTCCGGTAATTTTTTTTTATTTTTTTCAAATGTCCCCTTTAATTTTAGTTCTGTCTGAAAAAAATTCAAATTTTGATCAGGGATGCTTATTGCTGAATTTACAATACAAATATCCATCACTCACCATATTTTTACCAACTACGCAGTGACAATTATAAAGTCAAAATTATGTTATAAAATGATCCCGTTCCCATCCCATAATGAAACTAACAGCATATGTAGTCAATGAACTGAAGATTCAAATATATTTTTTTCAGAATTTTAAAAGTACAGTTTTTGAAAACCGTTACGTACAATTTTGTTTTGAAAAGTAAAATTTGTTATAAGTTGGTCTTGTCGTAAATCAAATTAAAGGTCATATAATTAGCTAAACAATGAGACTATGCTGACTGTTCTAGCTAGAATAGAGCTTAATCTACCTAGCAATAAACATTTTCCAGTTGACCAAAAAAAGGCGGTTTTTCAATACTTTGAAAATTAATACTAAAAAAACGGAAACAGATAAAAATTTTAAAAAAATTGTTTTTGGTTATTTTTTGTTAGAGTAAACAACCAACTAAATTTTATTAAAATCCAAGAAGGTCGGGTTGTGACCCTTGTTGATTTGACATGGAATGACCCCTAGGTCATTTTAGAATTTGAGAAATTTAAATTTCTCTAAACCTTATAAGTAAAGCTACAACATTCATTTGTTGTTATTTTTTCTAAGCATTGTTTTGAGCTGAACCTAATGGTGTTCCTATAAATCTATATTTTATCAGTTAGCTTCACATTATTTGTCTACCAGAATTGTGTCTTCAGGTAGACAATCCTGTGCTTAATAGAACGTTTGCCTGGATTGATATATATGCTTAACATTCCTACCTTACAATGGTACAGCGTCTGAGAATAGACTGGAACAAACTGAAACTGAACTATGTTTTTTTCTTTAACAAAGTGGTTTTATTTTAATATTATGACCATACCCTAACAACCTCCATCTTGAGTTTTCTTATGGTTTAGAAAAGAAAAAAAGTATAAACCAATTATACAGGTAGTATCATTTTTGAGATTGATCAACTCTTCCTTGAGTCATTAAACCTTGGTATTGAATATTTACATATATACATAACCTAGTTAAGGAAGTATCTCAAGCTCTTACATTTGAATAAATTGTTTTAATATGGAGTTTTACTTTGAATGGTATGGGTGTAATACATTCCTCGTTGCTGACACAAGAAAAGAAAAGAAAAAAAAGAGGGGCTATCTTTATCCTGTAAAATACAATTGAATGGTAATATATATATATTTTTTTAAATTTCAATTTACTTTAAAAAATAATGTGAATTTGATATTATTTAGTATATCTTAATAAATTAATATGGTAAACAAGAGTAAGGAGGCGAGGTTAGCTCAGTGGTAGGGCACTGGACTAATAAGCTGGAGGACCTGAGTTCAAATCCCCAGCAAGCACTAAAGATTTTTTCTTCTAGTGTCTTCGTTCAAGGGTTGAATTCGGCCTCCCTGACCGTCCCTAGGCCAACCCAGCCTTTAATTAATTTAATAATGGGTACCTTATTGCTTAAGTAGCAAGGGGAAAATCAGGGGGTTGGAGCATAGTACTGACCACACTATCTCCCTATTGTGCCGCATGGTCATGAATCAGATACCTCTACAGTATCTGCCTCTCAGGACCTGTTACGGGACTGATTTTTTTTTTTTTTTTAAACAAGAGTAATGAAGATGAAACTTAATAAACTGGAGAACTCTAAAAAGACTGTTTTTGTTCGTAATTTTTTTCCATCATCTGCCAAGGCCATTAGCACACAAGTACTGATGTTAATGATACATCAAATATTACCCTAATTTGGATAAGAAAGACTTTGTAGGCAGTATAATGGGAGGGAGTACAGTTGTACAGAAAAGATACAAGATAAGAAATGCCTGTTGCATTAATTATGTTTATTGACAAGTTTCTTTGGCAGTCAAGCTGTGATCTTTTAGATAACACCATAGTGATAGTCAACAAACTTCATTTAAAACGAAACTACTTATACCAACACATCTCTTCTGAGATTTACCTGGAGACGACAGGCAAATCTGCAGCTTTCGCTTAAAGATGGCAGCATGTTTTACATAAGTATTTGTCAAAAAAAGACATAATGATTATAACAAACATTCTGAGCATATCAAGAAGTTCGTCTTGAGACTCATACATTTTTTTAATGTTAGCACATGTTTCTTTTTTGACCTTACCTCTATGAAAAGAATATATAGACTTCTTTAATTTATGGAGGAAGCGTTGATCGTCGGGGTTTCGGTCAGTGTTCTTATTCAATAAAACACATTTTATTTTATTCTTTAATTCTTTAATTTATCTCTTAACGAAATGTAAAAAAGCCAGACTTGAAAGGCAAGGTGCTGTCTAATTACATTTTCCCAATAATCCTATACGGCTCGCGCCAGGAAAATGGACAAGAAGCTGATGTGCAACCATGCTGCATTTATAAGAAGTGTGATGGTGACCAGTAGAAGAGAAAATATTCATTACACCAAGGTCATTGGCATGGTGAAAACTCGAGGAAAAGCATATAGGCTAAAATGGAGATGGTAAGGTCAAGAGATGGGTTCTGGGGTAAAGCATGCACAGTGTGGCATTCCATGAGGCATGTCAGGCACATGAGAAGGCCTTTTCGAAGATAGGGAGATGAAATAATGCGCCCCTAATGGCCAAGATGTCTAAGCACGGTAAAAACACGTTTAATAAAGGTAGCAAAATAAACAGAGAACATTACTGACAGTTATAAACATTTAACGAAAGAAGGCTATTCAACATTTTTTGCTTAATATCTTTAGGCAGAGGGTTTACTTGTAATTCTAAAACAATATTGACAACAAAGTGAACACAACTTGTCACAGTTATCTTTCAAAAGTTTTCTTACTTCATTTTTCCAGGGCAGGAACATCAAATGAAAATTCGTTATTTATAAAGATTTCTTAAATGCAAATTTGCGGAAATATTTTCCCGGGGTTAGTCAAAACAGAACATATTTTCTAAGTAAGTCGATGATTGCTAACAGTAAATTACATGATTGCTCTCATTAAATTACTAAAACACTTATAAACTTCATGAACCATTTTGAAAAAGAAGTAACTTACCTTAGCAGTAACCTTAGGACCCTTTTTCGCAGCATCTTGAGCAGAGCCAACTGCAAAAGGGCTTAATAATGAAAAAAGGCTAAAAATTAAGAGCGTCTTCATGGTAGAAACTTATTTAAAAAGCGATAAGAACTAACTAAAGCCGGCAGGAAGGTTTAAGCATTGTTAATTGGACGTAATTCAGAGGGAAAGGCTGAAGCTTCCACTTGGATGTGAGATAACACAAACAACCAATGGGAGAAGCCCACGTACAAAGAAGCATGGAATTCGTGGAAATACATTATCTACTTTAGGTTATGACCTCCAAGTAGTAGTAACATTTCTATTCTAAGTTATTAGGTGCTTCCATGTATTTTTAGATTTTTTTTCACTTTAGAAAGGCATTTATTGAGAAAAATGTGTACAATATGTATGTGTGTGTTTGCGTGTATATATATAACTGTTATTTTTCAACTTAAAAAATAAAAGTTTTATAGTAATTGTTGTTAAAATACTTAATAGAAAAAAGTTTAAAGGCATAAATTAAAGCTACTTATGTTTATTTCTTGTTTTTGTCAACAAATATATTTTAGTAAATAAACAAAAATAAATTTTTAAACAAAGTACATTTCATTTATTTTGAAGAATAAATTAAATTTCTATAATAATTTACCCTGTAAGCTTGTGGAATTTACATATCTATGATTATTTAATATACACTTTAGGGTTGAAAAGGCTCTTTCAACAATTACTTGAGTGCCTGGTCTGGGGGGTATAGGATAAGTGCTAGTTAATGTAGATATGGAAGTGTGTATTTTCTTTCGTCCCAGTATTCAAGGTATTGTAAACCAACGAAAACCTAAAATTCTTGATTAAAATACCTAAAACCTTTATTTCACATTGAAAAAAAATACAAGTATTACTTTAACTTTCATTTTCATGTACCTAATTTTAGAAGTAACCATTTCCGCTAAGAAATTCTCTCATGGGTCATCTACAATTATTATTCCCCAGATCACATACAACTCCTTCGCCTCAACCAACTGACTTGGTAACTGCGAACTAGACAAGCAGTTCAACAACAAAATATTCTACTATATATTTGTCAAATACCACTCACTGACTCACTCACCTAGCCCAAACCACTAGACAGATAAATTTGAAATTTTCCTTGGACACTCCCTATAGAATGTAAACACTCGCTAAGAAAGGGTTTTTGATATTCAAATGTGTAAGTAATTTCAGAGGGGTTTAAAGTTTTAGTTGGTTTTAAAGAGAGCATGCACGCCTAGGCAGCATGTGTTACCGTACATTATCTATTTCATAGAATTATTCTTAATTGAGGTTAAATTCCACTATGATGGCATTCCTTGAATTACTAGAAATAAAATGTGATTTTGTCCCTCACAGAGTTTACGCCCTGGTGATGGCCCATCCGAGGTAATAATATCCCGAACCACTTGACACAAAAATTTGAAATTTTGCACGGACAATACGTTTATTGTGTAAACACTCGCTAAGAAAGGTTTTTTTGATATTCAAATGTTGAAGTACTTTTAGGGGGGTTTGAATTATTAAGAAGTTCCTCATCGGCTCAAAAATGGTTCGATTTTGATAACATTTGGTACAAAAATTTTTCTTCTCATTTAAAAGGTCAAGTAATTGATAGAAATACGGAAAATTGATAGAAATACGGTAAATCTGAAGGAGAGCGTCCTCAGCTACGATTTTCTTCAAAGTTTACACTATAACGTATTTTGATGCACTAAACACGAATCCGTTAGAAAAAACCCCGCTCTCAACTAGGAAAGAAGTTATTTAAAAAAAAAAGTTCACTGTTGTGAAGGTTAGGGAAGAATGCCTTTGAAGACGACTTTTGGGCATAGAATTCTTTTTGTTTCTGCGAGTTGGATTGACTAGGGGTTTTGATGTTTTCTTGAGCGAGCGGAGCGAGCGGAAACGCATAGCAAGTATGCCCAAAAGCGACAGTTTACGACCAAGTCAGCTACCACAGGTGAGTCTAAATTTAAATTACACTTCGTCATTAAGGACTATTGCGCATGCGTTTGTTTACATATAAGCTGTTTACCCCGTCTTTTATAACCTCCTTAACAGTGAACTTTAGTGCTTAATAACTTCTTTCCTAGTTGAGAGCGGGTTTTCTTTTTCAACGGATTCGTGTTTAGTGCATCAAAATACGTTATAGTGCAAACTTTGAAGAAAATCGTAGCTGAGGATGCTCTCCTTCAGTTTTACCAGAAATACTTTTCAAAACTAATTTTCTGTTTGGTTATTCAGAAACGAAGTATATGGAAAAAAAATTGTATGAATGGTGATAAGTTTTCGGATCTCAGTATGTTTTCTAAAATATCTCGAAAACGGTTGGGAACTCGTAGTAAGTGGATGGCGGCTATTCGAAAGGTTACTAAATTCTCTACAATAAGATTCTGTTGTATGTTCGGTGGGGCGATGTCAATCGAAAAGATAAGTGCTTAAAACTTCAAATTTGTTAGTTTTATGCTTTTCAACGTGTATTTGTCTCTGTTTACCCAACTTTTTAAGCGGTTGTTGTATTTTTTTTTCACTCTCCAGCGGAAACAAGCACGGTTACCTCCACATGGTGTTTCCTGGGTAACTTTAAAGTCCGTGCAATAATAAGCTGTACAAAATTACGTAGTAGCGTTAATTTTGATCATATCTTATTTAACTCAATATAAAAAATACTTATCGGCCGTGGTGAAGCACTGGTATTCAGCTAGTTGATGAATACACTAACAAACTTGTACATAAGATAAAATCCTTTTGGACATCCACGAAAAGAATCCTGTCGATTCCGGTTGTCGTCTCAACGGAAAGGATATGATGGCTTACATCAAATCCTCTTCGTCGAGACGGCAGGAACAACTGGCCTAAAACAGAAGCCGAATGCTCTGCAACATTTGCATCCCATCTCAACCCTTTCTGAACAATATGTCTACAGGTGTGCCGCAAACAAATGAACAGAGTAGTGCGCAAGCGCTGCTACCAGCCCATGTTAGGGAAGGCCTAGCTCCCCTCCAGCCGCGCCCCTTTTGGTTCTATTGTTTGCGGTCACACTATAGAACTAACCACCTTGCTGAGGAATTTGCTTAGTTTAGTGAAATGGAACAATCTCCCCAGGCTACAAACACTGCATATAATGCTATAAGAGAAACTCACAATCAATTTCATTAATGATCATTTAAGTACATTTTTTTGCACGAACTTGAACTAACCTTATTCATTTATTTCTCCTTAAGAAGCAAAAGATGATCTTTATATTATTTACTGTATAATTTTCCGAGGATCTGAAAGTTTATACTACTGTTAAACTATGAAGAATTATTATATATTACTAGCTGTTTTTTTTTTTTTTTTTTTTTTTTTTTTACGGCTCATCTACATCTAGTCATTAGCGCCGACATCCAGGATGCAGCGAGGAATTTTACCAGCGAGCCGTGGGATGATAAAATTCCTGCCGGAGGTTGGGAATCGAACCCACCATCTCCCGCTTATGAATCCAAGGCGCTAGCCATTAGACCACGGGAGACCCATCTACTAGCTGTTACCCGGCGTGCCATGCTACACCTACTTTCTGCATATAGAAAAGCCTAAATAAATTTGAAACCAAATAAGTATTATTAAAATCTAATAACACGAATCTGTAACTGTTTAGAACCCGTGACCTCCCAACTGGGAGTCCTAGACGACTTTGACCTAACCTATAACAGCCCCCCCCCCATATCAAGACATACATGTATGCCAAGTTTGGTAAAAATCGGTCTAACGGTGTGGATTTTTATTTTAAAAAAACATACAGACAGCAACTGGTAGACGTTTTTGACCTGGCCTATGACAATCCCCTGATCAAGACCAACCTGTGTACCCAGTTTGATCAAAATCTGTCAAACGGTGTGGGTTTGTATAAAGAACAAACATACAGACAGACAGATGGTAGCCGTTTTGACCTAGCCTATGGCAATCGCCGTATCAAGATCTACCCTTGTTCCAACTTAGGTCAAAATCGGTCGAACGGTGTGTATTTGTATAGGGAACAAACATACAGACAGACAGCTGGTAGACGTTTTTGACCTAGCCTACGGCACTCTCCAGATTAGGATCTACCTGTGTACCGAGTTTACTCAAAATCGGACGAACGGTGTGGATTTTTATAAGGGACGAACATACAGACAGACAGCTGGTAGATTTTTTCGACCTAGCCTAGGAGATTTCTCGTATTAAGACCTACCATTATTCCAAGTTTGGTCAAAATCGGTCAAACGGTGTGGATTTGTATAAGGAACAAACAAACAATCAGACAGAAAAACAGACAGACACGTGATTTATATATATAGATTAACTTCCTGAAAATGTATAGGCAATTTTAGTAAAAAGGGTTGCATAATTAATTTATTTATCGGAGAAAATGAGATTGCGTAAGTTTGCTCTTACATTATTTGTGTGAAAAAAAAAATGTTGGAAATAAAACTGTGATCAAATGACCTACATATTTTTGGAAAATCACCAATTAGGTATGCCAGTGATGTTTACTTCCCTTAATAGATTGTCGCAATTTTTTAAAAACTATAATTTTTGATTTATGTCTGTTAGGAAAAACATAAGCGACATTTTCTTTATTATGTAATAATTAAATATGTTTTTTTTCTGTTTTATTTTAATAATCTAATGGAATCCATTTTCATAATGTTTCGTGACAAATATTTAAAAAAAATCTTCTTTTAGAGCTTCTATCTATAAAGGTTTCTCGATCTCGCTGGTTTAAAACCTTCTGCTGTCAAAAGGTTATAAACACGTATTTTAAAACGAAATGTTATGTTTTTTCTGATATTACTATTTAAGTTTTTGTAACTGTGACAAGTGAGGGTCATGCATATCCTCAGTAGGTTATCTGTTAAAGTTCTATCATTTCTAACAGGCTAATATCTATTATTTCTTCTTTTCTTATACATCTTTTGACAGTAGTGTGAAAAGAGCAAGAATGTCACTGTCTATTTTTGAGAGAAAAATTGTTTCTAAAGTACACCTGGATGACACCGAAATATTAGTCCCAAATATTATAAACTCAGAGCTGAGAGATGGTCATACTGTAAGTAGTTTGATTATAACTATTTTATGCAACATAACTATATGTTTAAAGGATATTTATGTCTTGTACTCAAGGTATCTAATATTTCATCATATTATTAGAATAAAATATGAATTTTGTCCAGGAAGCTATTGTTAATGTATTACAACTATATTTGGTCCAGAAATTTCCTAACCAAGTTACCATACTATGCAGAAACTATAATTTCTTACAGCACCCCATGGGAAAACTTTAAATTAATATATGGCTCATATGTTTATATCATTGATAAAATTCAATGATGATTGGAGTTTTCTGAACCCACATGGTAAGTGGAGCCTGACTTAACTCACCCCAAAAAATTGGATTGCCAACAATCTTCACATGACCAGATGAGAACACCTTTCTTATTAAAACAATTCAAATTACCATGTTGAGGACTCTTAAACCTTCAAGTAATGTGGCCTTACCATAACAATGATTATAGAATTTCAAGTGTCAATGTCTGCAATAGATATTAATGAAGAAAATCAAATGGTAGCTAAGCACTCAAATCTGGAACTTGCTGGTGTCATGTTTGCCTTTCATGTACCTTAGAGGCTTCATTTAGTCTATCTCATATTACATGGACGATTTTTTGTTTTCATTGGTTATATAACGTATTTATTAGTATTCCTGCATTATGCAGATGTCAGTAATGTTTATTCCTTATTATACTATGTTTTTGTTATTGATGGAGATTCAAAGGCTATAAATAATGTCCAGAATACAAATACTGAGATGTTTGTTTTGACAGGACAACTGGCCTAGATAGGAACTGACCAATGAGAGAAGAGAGGAAGGCTAGGTCTTTATATTATATAGACATCAGAGATCGTGGAAATTGTAGATCCAGGAGGTTGTTGCTTTTGCTGACTTTTGGTCTGCCTGCATTCCTGTTCTCTTTTTTCTCAAATATACCCCCTTCTCTTTAAAGCGGAAACGAGGTTGTTGTATATGTATACGAGTGTGTGAGCTTCTCACTCTAATGCTGCAAAGTCTTTGAGAATCTCGCAGGGTAGAACGTGGAGAGCTATGTGATGTGGGGGTGTCTGCTATCCGCTCCAAGTTTTGCCTACATGTGAATTGTGGAACGCCTCAGTCCACCCGACAAACCTGTATAAAGTGTTGTATAATATATATTCTTCTTTTTCATACATGGCCACCGTGCATGTACAAACACCAGCAAACACCTTCTTGTGCCACTTTTTTGTAACGCTAGGTCCACCTGATAAACCTATGTAATATACTCTATAACATACAGTCTTCTTTTTCATACATAGCCATGCCACTGCACATGCGCAAACGCCAGCGGACACTTTTTTGTAACGTTTTTTTCCAGTTTAGTCACTGCTAAAGCATATTTATGATAAAATTTGCTTGATATTACTTTCCATAATGATGTTGCTTATGATTCTAAGAACAATGTTACTTTTATGGAACTTGATTACTCAAGAATTATTAAACGTTATGTGGAGAATGTATTTTTTCTTATAAAATACTAAATTAATGTCCTTAATTAAAATAACGTGTAATTTGTGGCATTTCCTATATGGCTTAACATTTTTTATTTATTTTATATATATATATATATATCAATCTTATGACATTATTCTTCTTCTCTGTAAATTTGTGCTTATTTGTTATTTTATTATATTGTGAATATTCATGGCCGAAATACTTTTGGGGTGGGGGGGGGCTGGTACCATTGCCGGGGTATGGAATACTAACAATTTACAACTTTTAATAGTTTTAGGCAACTAAAACGCTATTACAATATAAATAAAATATTTTGTATGTACTAAGTGATCTTATTTAATTTATTTTTTAGGGTTTTATGACACATTTTTATCATCAAATCAAAGTTTGGGGGGCTGCAGCCCCCTCAGCCCCCCTTATATACCCCCATATGAATATTTATGTACGAGGGGGTTTCCCGTGGCTCGCACCTTAGATTCATAAGCAGGAGATGATGAGTTCGATTCCCACCGGCGTATCATGTACGAGGTCATTATTGTGTTGTGTGAGGGTTATTGTGTGTGTAGTTAATGGTGGTGGTGCGTGTTTTGATTTATGTGTTGCACAGTCTTGGTTCCGTGCACTCGGAGTGTAAGTTTGTGCATCTGTTTTTAGACGTTTCTGGTCTTTTTGTAATCGTGCCTACACGATCCCCTAGCTAATCCTGACAACTCCGTGCTAATTCTGTGTCAAACCAGGTATCTGTTGTTTTAAAATGGAAGTTCCATCTATGATCCGTGAAACAATTATAAATTTGAGAAGTCTGGGCCAGTCATACAGAAAAATAGGACAAACTGTCAACAAAAGTTATTCCATGGTGAGGTACATCCTGAAAAGGCTTGAAGAACTGGGTTCTGTGGAAAATAGATACCGATCTTCAGGCTCTTCACAAGAGGGCAATTATAAGAAAACCCACACTCCAGTGCTTCAAATTAGAAGTGTCTCCACAGACTATTAGGAGGATTTAAAATATGCTGGCTATAATGGATGTGTGCTTAGGTGTAAGCCATTTATTAGAAAAAAAAGGGCTGCTGAGACTTCAATTTGCTAAAGATCACATAAATAAACCATTATTGTTCTGGGAGTGTGCTTTATTTACAGATGAAAGCAAATTTAACATTTGTGATTCATATAGAAGGGGAAGAGTTAGGAGAAAACCAAAGCAAAGAGCTGTTGAGAAAAGAATCTAATTAGGACAGTGAAACATGGAGGTGGAGGTGTCTCAGTCTGGGGGTACATGTGTGATCCAGGAGCTGGTAACTTGCAATTTAATGGATCAGTATATCTATATAGACATTTTCAAAGAAAATTTGCAGCAAAATTTAATCTCCAGAGAATGTTTATTTTCTAACAGAATGATCCCAAACATACAGCACAAAGAGTTCGGGCATGGCTTTTCCTAAAGGCCACGCCCGAATATATTCCCGCCCTCCTTGGTTTGGCTTTTCTCTTGTTTTATTTACCGAATCTCTATGCAATTTATTAACTTTGCCTTGCTATAATGTAATGCTATTAATTTGATCTTATTTCAATTAATAATTATTTCAATGAATGCCCAAATTGTCTTTTCTATTTATTTTTTTATATAAAATGATATCTACTCTTTTTTACCAGAATGTTCAGAATACAACTTAAATGCTAAAACATATAGATAGATTATACTGAATTAAAGCTTACAGGAGTATTTCTTTCATCTCATAGGAGGGGGAGATCATTTTATTGTTAAGGGATATTTTGAAAATGGTCTCACTGAGTGTTTAAATGCAACCCTCGACTGTGTTTTAAGGAAATGCTTTAATTTGGAGCGCCATTGGGCTTATAGTAAAAGTTCAGTTTTAGAATATAAACAATTATGTCTATGTTATTTTGGGGTATAAGTCGCTCAGAAAGGCTGAACAGTTTATAGCATGAAAAAGGTTAGGACGTCACTTTGTCAGGATATTTTGAAGTCTAATCCATCACTAGTGAATGCTTATCCCAAAAAAAAACATAAATGTGAAATAGAGGCCAAGTTCCTGCCCCACAAAGAAACACTCCCTTCCACAAAAATATCCCCTCCTAAAACCCCCCAAAAACGTCTTACCATTCTACACTCCAAAAAAGTAGTATGAGTTGGTGTATTAATTCAACCAAAAATATTTGCCAATACAAGAGATGATACAAGAAAGAAATGTCCAAGTTCATTACTTGGAAGACCTCATAGTTACTTACTAAGAACAGTAAAGACACTTCAACTGACCTTTAAAAACAACAATAAAAATACTTATATCCAGTTACTAAAATATCACTTTCCTCAACCAGGTATATTCTTAAACTTGGCAATGTTTTTTTTGTGCCGAAATTATCTTCCGTGAAAAACTAAACATTGCCAAGTTTAAGAATATACCTGGTTGAGGAAAGTGATATTTTAGTAACTGGATATAAGTATTTTTATTGTTGTTTTTAAAGGTCAGTTGAAGTGTCATTACTGTTCTTAGTAAGTAACTATGAGGTCTTGCAAGTAATGAACTTGGACATTTCTTTCTTGTATCATCTCTTGTATTGGCAAATATTTTTGGTTGATTTAATACATCAACTCATACTACTTTTTTGGAGTGTAGAATGGTAAGGCGTTTTTGGGGGGTTTTAGGAGGGGATATTTTTGTGGAAGGGAGTGTTTCTTTGTGGGGCAGGAACTTGGCCTCTATTTCACATTTATGTTTTTTTTTTTTTGGGATCTCATTACTTTTTTCTAAGTATTAAATAGAATTTAGTTGCCGCATACCTACTGGCTTTTGCACTTCATATAAAACCAGGGTCTGTGGATTCTGCATAAGGTTCTCCTTACTGCTTAATATTTGATACCAATTATCAACCTACATACATCTAATCACTAGACTAGAAAAGTTAGAAGCTCTTCCAGATGACATTACTCTAGAGGACAAATTGATTGCTCTCTTAACTAAACTATTACACTGTAAAACACAGGAACCTTATCCCGAGGATAAAGATCACAATAGGGAAAGTGCAGAAGGCCTTCAAGAAAAATATAAGAAACAAAAACGATACATTTTGGGTTTGTAATCCTAAACTTTGTAATTTAGATGGCTCGACTTTGAAAAACTTAGTATCTGCTTTGAAGTGTATTATGCAGTGAACCACTACGACTTTATTTACTACATTTAAGAAAGAAGTCACAACTGTTTTTGTTAAGATATGTCGAAATGTTTTTTAAAACATCAAATATAGGTTCTCCTTTCCAAGACGATTTATTTGATACCCCACATGATGGGTTTCAGAAGGAATGATGGCATTTCGATGGAACAAAAAGTAAAAAACGTCATAGGTAATATGACACTCCCGTATCAAGACCTACCTGCGTGCCAAGTTTGGTCAAAATAGGCCAAACGGTGTGAATTTGTATAAGGAACAAACATAAAGACAGACAGCTGAAAGACCTTTTTTACCTAGCCTAGTGCATTCCCCGGACCAAGGCCTACCTGTGTGCCAAGTTTGGTCAAAATCGGTCAAATGAAGTGAATTTGTGTAAGGAACAAGCATGGAGACAGACAGCTGATAGACGATTTTGACTAGCCTATGAAACTACCCGGAGAAAGACCGACATGTGTGTCAAATTTTGTCAAAATCGGTCAAACGGTGTGTATTTGCATAAGGAACAAACAGACATACAGACAGCTGATAGACAATTTAACCTAGCCTATGATTCTCCCCGTATCAAGACCCATCTGTGTCCCAAGTTTGGTCAAAATCGGTCAAACGGTACGGATTTGTAAGAGGAACAAACATACAGACAGACAGCTGGTATACGATTTTTATCGAGCCTATATGCGTCTAATTGTTTCTTAAAACATCAAATATAGGTTCTTCATACCGAGACAATTCATTTGATACCCCACATCATGGGTTTCCGAAGGAAGTACAAAACTGGCACGCCCCGCCCCGGAAGCGGAGTCAAACACAACTTTTCGCGATTTTTCGATTTTTTCCTTTAATAACGTCTTCATATCTATCTTCATGCAAAATTTCAAGTCCCTAGCATCATGGGAAGTGCCTAATAATTTTGATGAGTCAGTGAGTGAGTGAGTCCTATAAATCCCGATTTTCGATCGCTTATATCTCAGAAACTATTCGATGTAGAATTATGAAATTTTCCAGTTTTACTCACATCTAGTAGTATAATACCTGTGTAAAATTTCATAACTTTATCTTTACCTGGTTGAAATTTATGAGAGGGTAAAAATCGGCTCTAAGACCGCCTGTAATATACACACAGTATGCTTAGGCCGGAACTTGGCCTGGCGCACTACCGTGCGCCTAGATTTCAGTTTTACGATAAATATTGTCTAGGCGTGTTTTCTATTGTTGTGTAAAAACAATGAAGAACATATCATAATGAGTTTGCTTATAAAACTTTCTCTTTCCCTACTTTTATATGCTAATGAAAATAATTCTTCCAGGAATATGTGATAAGGGTTGAAAGAGCATTTTCAACAGATAATCGATGGTACCTTCATAGACGTTATAACGATTTCTTGTCTCTTCACCAATCTTTGCAACCAGCATGTCTTTCCCTACCCTTCCCACCAAAAAAGTACATAGGAAATTTGGATCGTAAATTTATTTCTGAAAGACAGATAGCTTTACAGGTATCAGAATTTCTAGTATACACTAATATTTGAACATTTTTGTTTAGCCCTTTTAAGGTGTTACATTAAGATCGATCAAGGGCTCTTTAAAAAGAAATACTCTTATGCAATGAAGATATCATTTTCATTACAGTCCTGAATTGTTGGCTATCATAGTCCTGATGAAGGTTAAAATTGATTTTTACTGTCCCATTTTCTATTGTTAAATAACTGTTTAATTATTAGTCATACTTCTTTTATTGGATTACTTATGTTTAATTGTGGCTTTGTTTCAACTCTATTTTACTTCAATAAAATTTAGTATGGCTAACTTAAATGATTTTTATAACTTTTTTAATATACAGAATATATCAGAATCGGCAGACCACCCACCAAGAGCCTTATTTACAACAAAAAATGTTCCTTTTGAGCAAGGTAGCGAGAATACTACCCCAGTGGTGTACTCTACCACTTTCAAAAAGTCCCTCATTTTAAGTTTTTTTGGTGATTATTAGTTTCCTAATAAATAAGTAGCTATTCTTCCTCAAATATTTGATCTGTTTACACCAAAAGAACATGAAATTTCTGTAAGAAACCAGTATTTAAGATACGAAGAGCCCCTAATAAAACTTCATCCTAATGCTTTGAGCATAAGGTATAACAGAGTATTCAAAATTAATAAATTTTTTATGACTGATAACACCATAAATCTGGGAATTTTGGAAATAGATATATCCTCAATTATTTTTATCAGTTTTTAAAAGTACATTTGTTCATAATATCATTTTTTAAAAGTGTTTTTGCTAATAATATTTTCAGTTTTTATAAGTATATTAATTCAAATATTTCATAAGCAATACAACAGAACTCTTGTTTTATATGAACAATTGATAATTTACAATCAATAAATATTTGTTAAAGATATTTTCATAATTTATTTTTGTATGTATGTATATATATATATATATATATATATATATATATATATATATATATATATATATATATATATATATATATATATATATATATATATAAATACATACATACATGCATACATATATTATTTTTGTCTTATTCTTTATTTTCTTATTTTTTAGGCTTACCTTGATGAAATAATAAAGAATGCTATCTTATCTACATCTTTTGCTGTCAAACATTTTCTGGATCCTGCTAATTATAAAGTTAACCTAGAAGGTCCGAATATTTTATTTGTTCAATTGTTATTTAATGTAAATGTGTTTAATTTAAAGTAGAAATTTGTTCTGCTTTTTATCAGATGCACAAACATGTACACTCATTTTATTAAATCACATGAATGACTATGCAGAATGGAATACACTGTCAATAGATTTGATTTTATATATTTTATTTAACAAATTATGTTACTTTGTGTAACACCATGGCAAGTCATTATTTTTTCTTTAGCAGTCAGGAAAATAATTGTTAACAATTTGTATTTTGTGTTTAAAGCACTTCCACTGGAATTACATAATTGATGTTGAAATGTTTTTTATAATGATAACATAACCTTTGAATCGTTTATTTTAAAAACCCGTCAACTGACATTTTTTTCAAAAATAATATTCTTATAGATTATGAATGACTAACTTTAGACAAACTGTCTTATGCAGAAACATGTGAACTACCAATCCTGTAAATAGGTTACATTTTGTCTTGAAATTTCCGTTTACTGCAGAAACCCGTCAAATGGAATCACATGACGGGTTTCTAAACTAATTGTTTTGTTAGTCTTGTTTCGTGCTCATATTTGACGATAGATTGCGACACTTACTGTGTAAGGTGAGGCCAATAAATCCCCAGAAGAGGCTTGCTCCATGATACTACATTATTTGAAAACTGAAGTTTCCAGTGGAACTAAGCATCTAATTCTTTTCAATGATGGTCCCTCTGAGCAAAACACAAATCATTGTATGGTGAGATTCTTGATGAATCTTTGTGATAGAGAAATATTCAAAACTTTTTGCATTACTTCCCAGTCAGGAGTCACTCATTCTTACCCTTTGATCGGGATTTTGGCTGCATCAAACATGTTGTTCGAAGAGATGACAGAGTTTACGCACCAAATTAATATGCTGAGATGATCCTTTAAAAGAAGACGCTTTACTGTTTACCAAGTAACAAACGACTAAAAATCTATGCTTTTAATGCTTGGTGGCCTCATAATTACAAGAATATTGTCAACTCAGATGAAACCTCTAAGAAGAGAATTCGAAAGGATGGCAGGATTCCTTTTAAAGTATCCACTTACAAAGTGTTTTATTAGTACAAAATTGACCGAGGAAAAGTGGTTCCTAAGCACTTTATTAATTGTTTCACCTCCTCAACATTCACACTCAAAACATCTTCTGGAGTTAAGGAGCTGACAACAGTGATCGCATGTCTATCTAGATTGATAGAGATCAACAGAAAGAAAATCTATGACCTGAAGAAGTTGGCCAAGTATACTACAGGCTATGAAATTTGTTTCATGAAATCCTTCATTGGTCTATGACACAAGCAGCCTCCTACGTAGATGATGAGTAGAAAAAAAAACTCAAAGACAAGGCTCAGCCTTTATCCATAGACAATATGTTTTATTTTATCAAATTGATTATTTTTTTATTTTGTGTTCCTTATTTAATTAATATTCCAATTATTTTTTTTGACGTTGAATCAATTTAAACATGAAGGTAATATGCTTTTTGTTATTTAAAACCTTCAACTGCTTTTCAATATCAATATTATAGTCAAAAACATTTTAGGTAAATCTATTCATTTTATTGCAGAAACCCGTCAAGTACAAAAACTTTAAAAATTGTTTGCACAAAAAATAAAAGTTCTAAAATAAACCCCAAGCATTATTTGTTTTTTCAATACAATAATAAATACTTTATTTTTTCCCCGAGCCAAAACCTTTACTGATTTTAAAATTGGAAAGTTTTTTTAGTTTTCCAAAAATTTAAAAAAGAGCACTTGACGGGTTTCTGAAATAAACGATTCATTTATACTTTATTTATTTGCACTTGTGAAACATTGATAAATTATGGAATTGCCAAAATATTTATTTTTTTGTATGAGCTGGACCATTTTGTTTAATGATAATTTTTTTTAGTTTTGTATTTTTACCCAAATATGTTCATTTTCTTATTTTTTTAGATTTATATACTAATGAACTACAAGTTGCCCTTAGAAATGAAATGGATGTAAAATTCATCAAACTATTACCCCAGCTTGGTTGGAGGTTTCGTAAAAAATCATTTATAGTTTCTCTTAAAGAAAATACAAAAAAGGAATCTTTACTTCAGTGGGTACCTTTTGGGCCAGATAAACACCTTGAAGATGAAGAACTTAGCTCTTTGTTGAAATCAATCACATCTTTACAGGTATTTTAATAATTTGTTTATATTAATATATTATACCTATGAACATATTCTTAAAACAACAGTTAATAGCCTTTATGATTACTATAGTTGGTTATCATTTGGCCATCTTAATAGTCCATCCAGGTAGGATGTCTGAAAAATTGCAATTTAGTTGTTTACTGAATATTGTGCACCTCATCTGCATTTTTATTCTAGGTTCATTCTTAGATGGATTTAAACCATGTATCTGTCGAGGGGAAATCCTAATTTTGGAAATGGGTAGATTTTGTTTACTAGGGTGTGGTTGACAGTTCTTTAGGTACAAAACCTTGTGAGAGATTTTTACATGTTAGTGTGCTCGTGTGTCAGCACCCACATGTGGAATTAGGAATAAAGCTATTATAATAAATTCATTTTTGACCCAGAATTCAATAAGCATTTTGGATTAACATATCTGAACATACCAAAACTCAATATTGCCATAGTGAAGTTATATTCTAGATTGGTCTTAGGAGAAAGCTATGTCAGGACATAATAAATGATCACCTAATCTCTGGATAAGAAAATAGAGGTAACTCCAAGAATATTTCTTGCTCCAAAGTTTAAATACAACACTACTCACTCTCCAGAGAAACATTCATTTGTTAAATAAGTAGTAAGGAGATAGTTCTTTAGTATTGCCTGTAAAAGACATAAAATTATATTCCAGACAGAGCTAAAGTAATGAATAAAGCAGAAGTTTGTATTACTTTCCACAATTACATGATATTATGTATTTATGAAGAAAAGTACATAAAACTAACATAACAAAGTTGAATAACTTTTACCTCCTCTAACTTCAATAATTTATTTAATTAGTATTTTTCCTCCTTCAGTATTTAACTGTCAAATTGTATTACATTTATGTACTTTTCTTCATAAATACATAATATCGTGTAATTGTGGAAAGTAATACAAACTTCTGCTTTATTCATTACTTTAGCTCTGCCTGGAATATAATTTTATGTCTTTTACAGGCAATACTAAAGAACTATCTCCTTACTACTTATTTAACAAATGAATGTTTCTCTGGAGAGTGAGTAGTGTTGTATTTAAACTTTGGAGCAAGAAATATTCTTGGAGTTACCTCTATTTTCTTATCCAGAGATTAGTAAGATCTAAATATATTGGAATCCACGTATTATTGTTGTTACCAGAACTGTTGTTCTAGTTTATTTTCATTAACCCTTTCAAGACAGAGCTAGAATATCAGCATAGTGGAATCCATGTATTTTTTTCTTGTCACTATACTTCAATGCACTTTCTTTAAATCTTAGACACAGTGGCCAGTATGTACTGCAGACCCTTCATGGGACAAAGCCCCAACCCAAACCTGCTCTTGTTCCTCCTGTCTGTATTCTTTCTTTCTACATATTTCTATTTATTTTTGTTGGCTGTCTTTACTGTAAGTTAAATGTATGAAAGGGTTCAATTCACTGTAAACAGCCCTAGCCAAAACTATCAGTTGCTTGGGCCTGTAAAACTCTTGTGCTATTCAGTAAAGGATTATGACGTTGTCATGATGTTAAGGATCTTATTTGGAGAAAATGTTCGAACTCCTTTTTTTATTTTCTCTTGTGATCAATTCTAAAACATGCCTTAATTATGTCTTTCTGTGCCTCATTTGACATATTTCTAATAGTTTCTTTATTTATTAACTTAATTTTTTTTTGTTTAAATTTAGGTACTTGAAATTAATTACTTAATTTAATTGTAAAATGGAGAGCCTATTCTTTAGAGAGTATTTTCCCACAGTCCATTGATGAATTTAATCATTTCAGATTTCTCTCTTTTCATTGTAGCATGCAAATATAGCAAAAATTGAAAAATCTGGGCTTCATCGAGGAGGAGGATGGATATTACATGACATTAAATCTGGTACACTTCTTGATTCTATTTGCCTCGTGAAGGATCCTCTTAATTTGTGTGCTCTGAAAAAATATGCTAACTACAGCCAAAGAAAGTCATTAGATACTACTGAAATTATTGAGATATCTTCACAAGTTCTACAAGCTCTTGCTTTCCTTCACCACAAGGGCATACCATATGGTATAAAACATTCACTATTGTTTTTAATTATTGCTTTAGGTTCTTCCCATGGTACAGTGGCTAATGCCTTGGATTCTCATGCGGCAGATGCGGGTTTGAGTCACACCTGCAGCAGGCAAGTTTTTTTTATTTCCAGGCCTGTTGAAAAATTTCCTGCTCCACTATGGGTGTTTGGAAGGGTGGAACCCCATTGATAGCCTCTCACATTAATGGGCTAAATGTTGATGCATCGTAAGGAAAAAAAAATATTGCTTTATTTATCTACAGATTTAACTAGTATTTTTTATTTTTAAATCCCTCCATTCAGGAGGTTTAATCTCTAATCAAGAATTTTATTTAGATTTTAACCAGGTTTTTCCCTGTTGTTATCATGGGTAGCAAAGACAGTAGCTGATTCTTAATTGTTACTCAAAGTATCGGGTTGAACCTAAAACCAATTAAAAAATATGTTCCATATAAGAGAAAGTATTCTATTTATATATCTGGCCCAGAAAAGAATTTAGCTTTTCTTATTTCAATTATGACAACTAAATATGTAGGCTAAATGGCAATATGGCTGTTGATAAAACTAAACTTTATTGAAGTACTGCATTTTTAAATAGAGTATGGTTATCCAGTGAAATAATTTTGAAATGCATAAACATTTATTGAATGTTCAAGTTCTTTGTTGAGACACCGTAATAATAATTTCCATTTCAACAGAATATTCACTCCTGTAAACAATTACAACAGTTACAAATGGTAGGTTCGAACATTATGAAGTCAGAAATTACAGAAGAGTGATATTAACCCTTAGAGTGCTGTTGACTGCTGTGCAAGTTGATGGAGGCCATGTCCTGTGTGCGGATGACTTCTCCTCGAGTCAGAGAAAGCCATGCCCCGGTGCTATTGACTTGTCCAGCAGTTCTCGCTGTATTATGAATTATAGCCTTGAATGAGGATGACTTGTAGACAAATTCTGTACTTGGTTCTATTTAGAGGACTTTAGAGGAACTAATAGTTCCCTGTTTTATCATTAGAGTTCATTTAGCTGTTCTTTTAGCCTGTTTTCTCCCTCTCATCCATAGGGAGGAAACTTGATTATGACATCGACCTCATGACACAATCCGGAAGAGTTGAGTAGAAAATTGAATGTTTCAGAACTCATAGATCGTGAAAAAAAACAAAAAACGGTGGTTCAAATTTGTATATATATTTGTGTGTTTACTAGCAGGTCTGATTTTGATCAAATGTGGTGCATAATACTTTGCTTGGTTTGAAATGTCAGTGAGAAATCAGTACTTGAAATCCAAAAGTGCTGGTTTTGTTCTTTTGAGAAGGTTTTTCCCTCTGTTTGCCTCTGCTCTTTTTTTTTTTTTTTTTTTTTTTTTTTTAATTTGTAATGTTGTCATGTTTGTATCAATTGTTGTTTTTAATATCAGAAGTGAGTTACTTATGCTTGGCTACTGCCAGTTTCCTGTGCATTGTGGTGCATAATCGCCTTCCATCAAAATGTTTTTTCAGGATGTTTAAATTTCACGAAATATCAAAACAAAGTACTAACTGTTTCTATTTCAAGTTTTCCAAATAACCCTAGGGATGCTAAGATGACACGATTCTTGTGAGAGGATGTTTTCTACATCTGGCTGGAAGACGAGTAATGACTTTAATCTATTGGGCTGTACATCGCCCTTCCCCGTGGTTCTTTTGATCTTTCCGGCCCGGAGGACCACATGTACAATTTGCACGCCTCCCTGGCATGGGTGGTGCGCGCAAATCCTGAGCGAGCAAGCTCGGCATCGCCGGATATGAGTCCCGGCGTGGAGTTGATAAAAGTGGACTGTATCAAATGATATGTAACAAAGATTTATGTGAGAAAATTATATTTAACTGAAACATATTTCTTCCCTGGGCTTGAAGAGCCAATGGTGTTAATATTGTTAATGATTGAGATTAATGTTGCCTGGGGATTCTGATGGCCGCATGCTGTGATGTTGTCTCGACGTTCGCCTATTCGCTGTTTTCGCCCCTCTCTCCTCCGCACTCGCACTCCTGGCCGGAGATGAGCCTTTACTCCCTCATGATGTTGTGTGATTTCCTCGGTGAAATGAGTGAGGAGATTTGCTGAGGATGAGCTGTTGAGCGGGGTACTTGCTCTTCAGCTGCCCAGGGCGTACTGCTTTCTAGGGCTCCGTGCGTGTAGCCTAGCGCTGCGTGCTGCAGTGCGAGCTTGCAGAACTTCCTGCTTCACCCGCTGGTCCGAGAGAGTGCGTGGGATGTGGCAGAGCATCATCTTCGATAGGCGAGTGATAGAGTTAGCTCGTAGAACGAACAAACCGCCCACCTAAATCAGTGTAGCGGTGTCCGCCTGATTTAATAAATAACAATAGGAAAGGCAGCTGTGGTGACGAATATAATGAGGGCTTACAATGTCCGTTAAAAGTAAATAGCTTCACTCACCATGTAATAAGAACGAATATATACAAAACATAATAAAGGCTCGTTGGGAGCGACATCAAATAAGAGAGAAAAAAAAAATGATAGCGAACCTAGCTAAGAAATAACAATGAAAAAACGTCCCCCTGGGGATGAAATAAACTGACTAAGCGTTCCCTAACTCGGGATAAAACAAGGGAACCAAAGAGGTCACTGCTCTTGTAAGGAGCGTGCCGGAAGGAGTGCGCACAACGGCGGTACGGGTGACTCCGTCTCTGCCGGAGAAGGCTTCTTCAATCCTACCGACTGGCCATACTCCTGTCATAGGGCGGCGCTCAATAAGGATGACCAGGTCACCAGCCTTGAGATTGGGCGTAGGAGTCAAAAAGCCAAGTGCGGTTGGCGATGCCAAGAGTGGGGCTCCATCGAGGAAGTGTCCAGGTGTCAGCACATCAAAGCTGGAAGCATCTTCGGAAAGTGGACACAGAGGTCGAGAATTTAGCAGTGCTTCGATCCTGGAAAGAATGGTGGAGAGTTCCTCGAATGTGTGAGGCTGTTTGCCCATGACGCTAGTGATGAGTGACTTTACAGATTTCACCCCGGCCTCCCAGAGTCCGCCGAAGTGCGGAGCGCGTGGTGGGATGAAAGAACATTTGATCCCACGGGGAGACAGGTCCCCTTGGATCTCGTCATTGGGTGTCTTGATGGATTTAACTATAGACTTTAGGAACTGAGAGGCACCGATGAAATTGGAACCATGATCCGAGAACAAGATGCTTGGTGTGCCTCTTCGGGCTATAAAACGGTCCAAGGCAGCTAAGAAAGCTGGGGTGCTAAGAGAGCTAACAAGCTCGAGATGGAGTGCCTTGCTGGCCATGCATGCGAACAGGCAGAGATATGATTTGCCGAGTGAAGCGTTGCGTCGCCTAGATTCCTTTATGCAAAATGGTCCCGCGTAATCTATGCCTTCGTGATCGAAAGCCTTGATGATGCTGAACCTTTCCTTGGGTAGAGGTGCCATTATTGGATTGATGGGCTTGGCCTTGTAAAGACGGCAGTGGACGCAGCGTTGGGTCCTGCCGCGGATTAGTTTAGCGGCTCTAGGAATCCAGTAGCGCAGTCTTAGAAGCGCCAGGCATAGAGAAGGTCCTGCATGAAAATTGCGCACATGGATGTCGTCTATCAGAATCTTTGATAAATGCGCTCGAGGTGGCAGCAACATTGGATGCTTTTGGCTCGGGGGAGCGATGATTCTTGGAGACGGCCGCCCACCCTGACAACACCCGCCTCGTCAATGATTGGGCAGAGCGACTCATACTCTCTAGGAAGCGGTCCTCCCTGGGTGAGAGCTCGCGGGAGATGGAGTCTCTGCACGAACAGGATACAGCGTGTCTCGGCTTGTGCCAATTCCTCGGGCGTCAGCTTCGTTTGGAGAGGAGGAGAAGTCCCTTGCAGTCTCGCTCTGGCTGCGTTTAGGGCCCTGAGGATTTGTGCAGTGGTTCTTATGAGGCGCGGATATGTAGAGAACGCCGTGTTCCAGTCTTCAACGGGAGCTGGTGGTGACTGAGGAGGAGTGATGAGGGCAGACACGCTATTCAGTTCTGGATGTTCCCTTTGTGCCGGCGAGGGTTCTTCGAGCTCCCGAGCAGGGCTAGGCTGTTCCTCCACGTTGATGCGAGAGTCCAGGAAAAAAGAATGAGTCTGCGAGGACTGCACGTTATGGAGGACACCCGTCACAATGAGGCCAAATATTGATGGATGGAAGAATATTCTCGGATTCCAGAAGGCTGAGGTGCTCCTGTGATCACATGCGAATAGAGATCGGCCCCGATAAGTATTTCAACTGGTAGAGGGCTGCCAAATCTAAAATCCGCCAACGGATACTGGGCGAGTTGCTGGACGGTAGTGAAGGGCAATTCGTGGCTAGGAATGGATGATGATATTCTGTCCACAACTAAAACATTCACTGGGAGTTCTCGTTCTCCTGAAGTGTTGCGAATCGTACAAGAGGTAGTTCCCTTGAGGATAGATTTTGGGATTTGCGATTCGCATAAGCTAAGAACCTGGCCGCTATATGACAAAACTTTGGTTCCCAGATTGCGAGCGAGCTCCTTGGTGATGAAAGAGTGCTGACTCCCAGAATCCAAGATGGCGCGGGCTGATTGATAATTGCCCCGAAAACCGCGAATCAGTACATAAGCGGTTCCTAAAAGGACCGTAGTGGTGGTGGCAACTGGATGAACTGGAGCAGAGCCGAATCCAATGAACGCGCTCGCAGTCGCCTCTTGTTGCGCAAGCTCCTTTGCTGGTTCTGAGCGACAGGTATCACCGTGGAGTAGGGTGTGATGTCTTTGGCCGCAATTCCTGCACCGAAATCTGGAAAAACAGTTGGCGACGCGATGTCCCAGTTTAAGGCAGTTGGAACAAAAATTATGGGCTCTTACTACGTTCAGCCTTTCTTTGATGGACATTTTCAGGAACTCAGGGCACTGGTGAAGACCATGATGCTGTTGGCATTGGGCGCATCGATGCTGGCGCCTTGCTGTGCCGCTGGTTGGATTCGCTTGGGGCCTCTCTGCCTTGGGTTGTGCCAGACTTGGTGATGAAATGTGAAGGGAAACTCCTCTTCTTTTGAAGTCTCGTGTATAGCTGGATTTTTGGCGACTGTAATGAGGAACTGAGGAATACGAGGAGCGTGTGAGGTCTTCTGCCATTCTAAGTGCCAACCTACGTTGCCACACAAACGTTATTACCGAGTCGGGTGTTGGCATCTGCGCAGTACTTAGGCTAAGCTCATAACTGCGCCTTGCCTCAGGATCGAGAGCTCGGAGGGCTAAGGACGCCAATAGGAATTCCTCGGGGTTCTCAATATGTAGGGCCTTGAAAGCCTCTATGGAGTCTGCTACTTCATTTATGAAAGAATCCTGGTCTGTCCCAGCGTTGATACTTGAGGAGGCCTTATACTCAAGAAGCCTGTTGATCAGGAAGCTGGCGAGGATCCGCGGGTTGTTGTAGGTGGTCATGATCTTTCCCCAGGCAAGGGTGTATGACGCGTCATCAATGACAAGGTGGGACACTAAGGTAGCAGCCTCACCCTTGAGGGCTCCTAAGAGGTAGTGGAATTTTTCTACGTTTGTTAAGGAGGCTTCCTCGTGGATAAGCGAGGTGTAGGTGTCCCTGAAGCTTGTCCATTTTAGTAGGTCACCCGAGAAGAAAGGAATAGGAATCCTGGGAAGCTGCAGATGGGTGTGGCCTCCGTTGCAGGTAGCATTTGGAAGGTCAACAGGCTGTGGTAACACCTCACAAACTCTAGCGGCTCTGCATGCTGCGTCTTTGAGCCTAAGGAGTTTGGCCTCATAGGTGATCATCTCGGTTTGAAATAAAAGAAACTGTGCATTCCATGATTCGGCGGGAAAAGGGCTCACGTCGGGTTCACCGGATAGTTCCTCGCGCTGTAGAAATGATTCCTGGTACAGCTTCCAGAATGAGCGCGCTGGGTCAAGAGACGCCTCAAGGAGGTGGACATCATCATCCGCAGTGGCCTTCACTGTGTGGATGATGCTGGTGATGCTACGGGAGCTCGAAGAACCCTCGCCGGCACAAAGGGAACATCCAGAACTGAATAGCGTGTCTGCCCTCATCACTCCTCCTCAGTCACCACCAGCTCTTTGTTTCCGAGAATGCCTTCAAAATATTTTGTAAGGAGTGCAACAAAATATTGTACTCATTTCTCTTTTTCAAACATTACCACATACTAAAGAAATATGAAGTTAAAAATGATGAATAAAAAAGTGCATAGACCGAAATAGTGGGGGAACTTATGTAATTCTTAATTAATATATTTATGTGAGATATTTGTGTGAATGAGTAAATAGTGAAAATAGTTTTAACTCTGCTACTACCAGTCAGAGTTGGGCATTATTCAATAATTTTTTTATTCAATGATCATTCAAATAAATGTTTATTGAATAATAATTTATTCATTGATTACGTTATTCATACACTGAATAATTTTTTATTCTATGAATAACAGGGTTGGATCATTATTCAATAAATTTTTATTGAATAAGAATTCATTCATTTATTCAGTTATTCATTGACTGATTTTTTTTTTTTTTTTAATTTTTTTTATGTGTATATATATATATATATATATATATATATATATATATATATATATAGAAATCACGTGTCTGTTTGTTCTTTATACAAAACCAGACCGTTTGACCGATTTTGGCCAAACTCGGCACACGGGTAGGTCTTGATCCACGAAGCGTCGTGGGCTATTTCAAAAATGTCTACCAGCTGTCTGTCTGTATGTTTGCTCCTTATAAAAATCCACACCCTTCGTCCGATTTTGACCAAACTCGGTACACAGGGAGATCTTGATAGGGGAATTGTCATAGGCTAAGTAAAAAACGTCTGCCAGCTGTCTGTCTGTATGTTTGTTCCTTATACAAATCCACACCGTTTAACCGATTTTGACCAAACTCGGCACACAGATAGATCATGATATGGGTAGTGTCGTAGGATATTTAAAAAACGTCTACCAGCTGTCTGTCTGTATGTTTATTTCTTGTACAATTCCACATCGTTTGACCGTTTTTGACTAAACTTGGGACACAGGTAGGTATTGATCTGGTAGGTATTGATAGAATATCATTTATGTTGAGTGATATCCTTGCGGAATTGAAACTTGACGAAATGTTTGGATTTTTTAAATAAAAAGTTTTAGAAGAGGCAAATACACTAATGGAGGGGACACCTACAGCTCGCCTATCTAAAGTTAATGATTTTTTTTTTATTTTGGAAATGTCGGACCGTAACAAGCGACGATTCTTTTACGAAAGCAGAAGTCCAAGTTTGCAATTTTTTGAAAATCAGGAAGAAGAGTATGTTAAATCATTTTAAATATCTGCACCAGTTGAAAGACTGTTTTCATTTGCAAGCAAGACAAATACTCCCAAAGCACATAAGCTCAGTGATGAACATTTTGATTAGTGAGCGACCTTAAGCTTATTTGAATAATTAGTTCTCGTGTGATAGTAAAACATAATTAGGCATTATATATATATATATATATATATATATATATATATATATATATATATATATATTTAATAATGGCTATTATAAGCCTATCATTAACATTTAATTTTCATGGCAGCAACGTTACAAACCAAGTAAGTAATATTAAAATCTAATAACACAAATCTGTAACTGTTCGGGTTTACAGTTGCGAACCTGTGACCTCCGAACTGTGAGTCCTAGAAAATTTTTACGTTGCCTGTAACACCCCCGGATCACGACCTACATGTGCGGCAAGTTTGGTCAAAATCGGTCAAACGGTGTGGATATGAATAAGGAACAACCAGGCAGACAAACAGATGGTACACGTTTTTGAGCTAGCCTATGACACTCCCCGTATCAAAACCTACCTATGTGTCAAGTTTGATCAAAATCGGTCAAACGGTGTGGATATGAATAAGGAACAACCAGGCAGACAAACAGATGGTACACATTTTTGAGCTAGCCTATGACACTCCCCGTATCAAAACCTACCTATGTGTCAAGTTTGATCAAAATCGGTCAAACGGTGTGGATTTGTATAAGGAGCAAACATTCAGACATACAACTGGTAGACGTTTTTGACCGAGCCTATGACAATCCCCCTATCAGGAAATACCTGCGTTCCAAGTTTGATCAAAATCGGTCAAACGGTGTAGATTTGTATAAATAAAAAACATACATATAGACAGCTGGTAGATTTTTTTGACTTAGCCTATGATACTTCCCTTATCGAGACCTACCAGTGTTCCAAGATTGGTCAAAATCGGTCTAACGGTGTGGATTTGTATACGGAACAATCAAACAGATAAACAGCTGGTGGATGTTTTTAGATTAGCCTACCACACTCCCTGGATAAGACCTACCTGTGTTCCAAGTTTGGTCAAAATCAGTCAAACGGTGTGGATTTGTAGAAGGAATAAACATACAGACAGACAGCTGGTAGACGATTTTGATTTAGCCTACGAGACTTCCCGTATGAAGACCTACCAGTATTCCAAGTTCGGTCAAAATCGGTCAAACGGTGTGGATTTGTACAAGGAACAAACAGACAGACACGTGATTTATATATATATATATATATATATATATATATATATATATATATATATATATATATATATATATATATATATATATATATATATATATGTATATATAAACAATGTCACTCTTATATATAGTTTTCATTAAAAGAAAGAAAAATTTTGATGTACTTAACGAAAAATTTCAATCAAATAAATCATTATTATTCAATAAAAATTTTCATTCAAATAAATCATTTTTATTCAATAAAAATTTTCATTCAATAAATCATTTTTATTCAATAAAATCATTTTCAATCAATAAAATTTTTCATTCAATAAATCATTGTTATTCAATAATGAATACAAATAAAAATTTACGTTATTCATTGATTCTCTGAATAATGAATGAAAAATTATTCATTATTCAGAATGAAATATCAAATTTATTCATTATTCATTAATCATTATTCTGAATGATTTTTGCCCAACACTGCTACCAGTCCACAGCCCGGATCAAAAAGAATGATTGGAAAATAAATATACGACATTCAGAAAAGTATGTCACACTCGGGAAAATATTCTATTGTGGGTTTACCACATCCAGGGGGTTGTTGTTAGCCAGGTCAACTTGCTGCTATCTAAGGGTCGAGAGAAACTTATCTATTTTCTGTTGACTTTCTTTTTTTTTATTTTTTTTAATGTGCATCTGCATCTAGGCCATTAGCACAGGAGCAGGGAATTATTTCAGTGGCCCTTAGATCAAAGAACATACCCTGCTGCAGGGAGGACTTGAACCCTCCCCCCCTGCATGAGAATCCCAAGTGTTAATCACTTTAGACCCATTTACTGTTGATGAATTTACTTTAGTGATTCAAGAATGGAATGGAACTTCTGATTTAATTATAGACTTTCACCATTCTTGATTCAGCCACACTAACTTTTTTTATGGATTCCTTTTGGCGTGGTTCCTCCCTCACTCCGTTATGAGGTCGACCTAATAACACGATCCGGGATTGCCAACTAGAAAATTTCTTGTTTCAGAACCTATAAAAGAAAAAGAAGGAAAATAGTATTGGTGTAAATTTGTGTGTGTGTGTGTGTGTGTGTGTGTGTGTGTGTGTGTGTGTGTGTATATATATATATATATATATATATACAGGGTTTCCCCAAAATAAATAGCCTAACATTGGAAAACGATGTTGGAGAAAAACAGAAAGAAAAAAGTCCTTTGGCATATATCTCATTTTTTTGTTCTTTTCCAAGAAAAACGCTAAAAACTAAAAATATATATATATATATATATATATATATATATATATATATATATATATGAAAAAGCAT